>JAINVK010001209.1:0-53252 GCA_030068075.1 Paguma larvata
GTTGTTTCACAGAGTAAAAGCATAAGGCTCTTTGCTGCTAGTTCTGCGCATTCAGATTTTATCCGTGCTATCTAAGTGAAACAAGGGTTAATTCAGTGAGGCACTCGCCAAAGTGTTCCTTCACAGAGTGGAGTATGTATCACTTTGCTGCCTGTTCTTCGCATTCAGTTCTTAACGGCGCTACCTATATGAGACAAGAGGTTAGTTCAATGAGGCAATCGCCACAGTGTTGGTTCACAGAGTGGAGTGTATAGGACATTGCTGCCTGTTCTGTGCATTCAGTTCCTAACAGTGCTACCTAAATGAAACAAGAGGGTAGTTCAATGAGGCACTCGCCAGTGTGTTGTTTCACAGAGTAAAGCATATGGCTCTTTGCTGCTAGTTCTACGCATTCAGTTTTAACCGAGCTACCTAAATGAAACAAGAGGTTTAGTTCAGTGAGGCACTCGCCACTGTGTTGTTTCACAGAGTAAAGCCTATGGCTCTTTGCTGCTTGTTCTGCGTAATTCAGCTTTTAACCTGCTACCTAAGTGAAACAAGAGGTTACTTCAATGAGGCACTCGTCACTGTGTTGTTTCACCTAAATTGCTACCTAAATGAAACAAGAGGTTAGTTCAGTGAGGCACTCGCCACAGTGTTGGTTCACAGAGTGGAGTGTATAGCACCTTGCTGCCTGTTCTGCGCATTCAGTTCCTAACAGTGCTACCTAACTGAAACAAGAGGTTAGTTCAGTGAGGCACTCGCCACAGTGTTGTTTCCCAGAGTAAAATCGTATGGCTCTTTGCTGCTAGTTCTGTGCATTCAGGTTCTAACCGAGCTACCTAAATGAAACAAGAGGTTAGTTCAATGAGGCACTCGTCACTGTGTTGTTTCACAGAGTAAAGCGTACGGCTCTTTGCTGCTAGTTCTGCGCATTCAGTTTTTAACCGTGCTATCTAAGTGAAACAAGAGGTTAGTTCAGTGAGGCACTCGCCAAAGTGTTCCTTCACAGAGTGGAGTAATGTAGCACCTTTGCTGCCTGTTCTTCGCATTCAGTTCTTACCGGCGCTACCTATATGAGACAAGAGTTAGTTCAATGAGGCACTCGCCACAGTGTTGGTTCACAGAGTGGAGTGTATAGGACATTGCTGCCCGTTCTGCGCATTCAGTTCCTAACAGTGCTACCTAAATGAAACAAGAGGTTAGTTCAATGAGGCACTCGCCACTGTGTTGTTTCACAGATAAAGCATATGGCTCTTTGCTGCTAGTTCTAGGCATTCAGTTTTAAACCGTGCTACCTAAGTGAAACAAGAGTATAGTTCAATGAGGCCCTCGTCACTGTGTTGTTTCACAGAGTAAAGCGTACGGCTCTTTGCTGCTTGTTCTGCGCATTCATGTTATTAACCGTGTATTTAAGTGAAACAAGAGGTTAGTTCTGTGAGGCACTCGCCAAAGTGTACCTTCACAGAGTGGAGTATGTAGCAATTTGCTGCCTGTTCTGCGCATTCAGTTCTTAACCGTGTTAACTAAAAGAAACAAGAAGTTAGTTCAATGAGGCACTCGACACTGTCTTGTTTCACAGAGTAAAGCATATGGCTCTTTGCTGCTAGTTCTAGGCATTCAGTTTTAACCGTGCTACCTAAATGAAACAAGAGGTTAGTTCAGTGAGGCACTCGCCACTGTGTTGTTACACAGAGTAAAGCGAATGGCTCCTTGCTGCTTGTTCTGCGCATTCAGATTTTAACCGTGCTACCTAAGAGAAACAAGAGGTTAGTTCCATGAGGCCCTCGCCACTGAGTTGTTTCACAGAGTAAAGCATACGGCTATTTGCTGCTAGTTCTCCGCATTCAGTTTTTAACCGTGCTAAGTGAAACAAGACGTTAGTTCAGTGTGGCACTCGCCAAAGTGTTCCTTCACAGAGTGGAGTTTGTAGCACTTTGCTGCCTGTTCTTCGCATTCAGTTCTTAACGGCGCTACTTATATGAGACAAGAGGTTAGTTCAATGAGGCACTCGCCACAGGGTTGGTTCACAGAGTGGAGTGTATAGGACTTTGCTGCCTGTTCTGCGCATTCAGTTCCTAACAGAGCTACCTAAATGAAACAAGAGGTTAGTTCAATGAGGCACTCGCCACTGCGATGTGTCACAGAGTAAAGTATATGGCTCTTTGCTGCTAGTTCTAGGCATTCAGTTTTAACCGAGCTACCTAAATGAAACAAGAGGTGAGTTCAGTGAGGCACTCGCCACTGTGTTGTTTCACAGAGTAAAGCCTATGGCTCTTTGCTGCTTGTTCTGCGTATTCAGCTTTTAACCCTGCTACCTAAGTGAAACAAGAGGTTATTTCAATGAGGCACTCGTCACTGTGTTGTTTCACAGAGTATAGCGTACGGCCCTTTGCTGCTAGTTCTGCGCATTCAGGTTTTAACTGTGCTAAGTAAAACAAGAGGTTAGATCTGTGAGGCACTCGCCAAACGTTCCTTCACAGAGTGGAGTATGTAGCACTTTGCTGCCTGTTCTTCGCATTCAGTTCTTAACGGCGCTACCTATATGAGACAAGACGTTAGTTCAATGAGGCACTCGCCACAGGGTTGGTTCACAGAGTGGAGTGTATAGGACATTGCTGCCCGTTCAGCGCATTCAGTTCCTAACAGTGCTACCTAAATGAAACAAGAGGTTAGTTCAATGAGGCACTCGCCACTGTGTTGTTTCACAGATAAAGTATATGGCTCTTTGCTGCTAGTTCTAGGCATTCAGTTTTAACCGTGCTACCTAAGTGAAACAAGAGTATAGTTCAATGAGGCACTCGTCACTGTGTTGTTTCACAGAGTAAAGCGTACGGCTCTCTGCTGCTTGTTCTGCGCATTCACGTTTTAACCGTGGTATCTAAGTGAAACAAGAGGTTAGTTCTGTGAGGCACTCGCCAAAGTGTTCCTTCACAGAGTGGAGTATGTAGCAATTTGCTGCCTGTTCTGCGCATTCACTTCTTAACCGTGCTAACTAAAAGAAACAAGAGGTTAGTTCAATGAGGCACTGGACTGTCTTGTTTCACAGAGTAAAGCATATGCCTCCTTGCTGCTAGTTCTAGGCATTCAGTTCTTAACCGTGCTAACTAAAAGAAACAAGAGGTTAGTTCAATGAGGCGCTCGTCACTGTGTTGTTTCCCAGAATAAAGCATATGGCTCTTTGCTGCTAGTTCCGCGCATTCCGTTTTTAACCGTGCTAAGTGAAACAAAAGGTTAGTTCAATGAGGCACTCGCCACAGTGTTGGATAGCACCTTGCTGCCTGTTCTGCGCATTCAGTTCCTAACAGTGCTACCTAACTGAATCAAGAGGTTAGTTCAGTGAGGCACTCGCCACTGTGTTGTTTCACAGAGTAAGACGTAAGGCTCTTTGCTGCTAGTTCTAGGCATTCAGTTTTTAACCGTACTACCTAAATGAAACCAGAGGTTAGTTCAGTGAGGCACTCGCCACAGTGTTGGTTCACAGAGAGGGAGTGTATAGCACCTTGCTCCCTGTTCTGCGCCTTCAGTTCCTAACAGTGCTACCTTACTGAAACAAGAGGATAGTTCAGTGAGGCACTCGCCACTGTGTTGTTTCACAGAGTAAAACGTAAGGCTCTTTGCTGCTAGTTCTAGGCATTCAGCTTTTAACCGTACTACCTAAATGAAACCAGAGGTTAGTTCAGTGAGGCACTCGCCACAGTGTTGGTTCACAGAGTAAAGCGTAGGGCTCTTTGCTGCTAGTTCAGCACATTCAGTTTTTAACCGTGCTACCTAAGTGAAACAAGAGGTTAGTTCACTGAGGCACTCGCCACGGTGTTGGTTCACAGAGTGGAGTGTATAGGACATTGCTGCCTGTTCTGGGCATTCAGTTCCTAACAGTGCTACCTAAATGAAACAAAAGGTTAGTTCAATGAGGCACTCGCCACTGTGTTGTTTCACAGAGTGAAGCATATGGCTCTTTGCTGCTAGTTCTAGGCATTCAGTTTTAACCGTGCTACCTAAATGAAACAAGAGGTTAGTTCAGTGAGGCACTCGCCACTGTGTTTTTTCACAGAGTAAAGCGTATGTCTCTTTGCTGCTTGTTCTGCGCATTCAGTTCTTAACCGTGCTACCTAAGTGAAACAAGAGGTTATTTCCATGAGGCCCTCGCCACTGTGTTGTTTCACAGAGTAAAGCATACGGCTATTTGCTGCTAGTTCTGCGCATTCAGGTTTTAACCGTGCTAAGTGAAACAAGACGTTAGTTCAGTGAGGCACTCGCCAAAGTGTTCCTTCACAGAGTGGAGTATGTAGCACTTTGGTGCGTGTTCTTCGCATTCAGTTTTTAACGGCGCTACCTATATGAGACATGAGGTTAGTTCAATGAGGCACTCGCCACAGTGTTGGTTCACAGAGTGGAGTGTATAGGACATTGCTGCCTGTTCTGCGCATTCAGTTCCTAAAAGTGCTACCTAAATGAAACAAGAGGTTAGTTCAATGAGGCACTCGCCACTGTGTTGTTTCACAGAGTAAAGCGTATGTCTCTTTGCTGCTTGTTCTGCGAATTCAGCTTTTAACCGTGCTACCTAAATGAAACAAGAGGTTAGTTCAGTGAGGCACTCGCCACTGTGTTGTTTCACAGAGTAAAGCGTATGTCTCTTTGCTGCTTGTTCTGCGCATTCAGCTTTTAACCGTGCTACCTAAGTGAAACAAGAGGTTAGTTCAATGAGACACTCGTCACTGTGTTGTATCACAGAGTAAAGCGTACGGCTCTTTGCTGCCTGTCCTGCGCATTCAGCTTTTAACTGTGCTATCTACGTGAAACAAGAGGTTAGTTCTGTGAGGCACTCGCCAAAGTGTTCCTCCACAGAGTGGAGTATGTAGCAATTTGCTGCCTGTTCTGCGCATTCAGTTCTTAACCGTGCTAACTAAAAGAAACAAAAGGTTAGTTCAATGAGGCACTCGTCACTGTGTTGTTTCCCAGAATAAAGCATATGGCTCTTTGCTGCTAGTTCCGCGCATTCAGTTTTTAACCGAGCTAAGTGAAACAAAAGGTTAGTTCAATGAGGCACTCGCCACAGTGTTGGTTCACAGAGTGGAGTGTATAGCACCTTCCTGCCTGTTCTGCGCATTCAGTTCCTAACAGTGCTACCTAACTGACACAAGAGGTTAGTTCAGTGAGGCACTCACCACAGAGTTGTTTCCCAGAGTAAATCGTATGGCTCTTTGTTGCTAGTTCTGTGCATTCAGGTTCTAACCGAGCTACGTAAATGAAACAAGAGGTTAGTTCAGTGAGGCACTCGCCACTGTGTTGTTTCACAGAGTAAAACGTATGGCTCTTTGCTGCTAGTTCTAGGCATTCAGTTTTTAACCGCACTACCTAAATGAAACCAGAGGTTAGTTCAGTGAGGCACTCGCCACAGTGTTGGTTCACAGAGTAAAGCCTAGGGCTCTTTGCTGCTAGTTCTGCACATTCAGTTTTTAACCGTGCTATCTAAGTGAAACAAGAGGTTAGTTCACTGAGGCACTCGCCACCGTGTTGGTTCACAGAGTGGAGTGTATAGCACCTTGCTGCCCGTTCTGCGTGTTCAATTCCTAGCATTGATACCTAAATGAAACAAGAGGTTAGTTGGAGTTTGTAGCACTTTGCTGCCTGTTCTGCGCTTTCAGTTCTTAACCGTGCTAACTAAAAGAAACAAGAGGTTAGTTCAATGAGTCACTCGACACTGTCTTGTTTCACAGAGTAAAGCATATGGCTCTTTGCTGCTAGTTCTAGGCATTCAGTTTTAACCGTGCTACCTAAATGAAACAAGAGGTTAGTTCAGTAAGGCATTCGCCACTGAGTTGTTTCACAGAGTAAAGCGAATGGCTCTGTGTTGCTTGTTCTCCGCATTCAGTTTTTAACCGTGCTACCTAAGTGAAACAAGAGGTTAGTTCCATGGGGCCCTCGCCACTATGTTGTTTCACAGAGTAAAGCATATGGCTCTTTGCTGCTAGTTCTGCGCATTCAGTTTTTTACCGTGCTATCTAAGAGAAACAAGAGGTTAGTTCTGTGAGGCACTCGCCACTGTGTTGTTTCACAGAGTGGAGTATGTAGCACTTTGCTGCCTGTTCTTCGCATTCAGTTCTTAACGGCGCTACCTATATGAGACAAGAGGTTAGTTCAATGAAGCACTCGCCACAGTGTTGGTTCACAGAGTGGAGTGTATAGGAAATTGCTGCCCGTTCTGCGCATTCAGTTCCTAACAGTGCTTCCTAAATGAAACAAGAGGTTAGTTCAATGAGGCACTCGACACTGTCTTGTTTCACAGAGTAAAGCATATGGCTCTTTGCTGCTAGTTCTAGGCATTCAGTTTTAACCGTGCTACCTAAATGAAACAAGAGGTTAGTTCAGTGAGGCACTCGCCACTGTGTTGTTTCACAGAGTAAAGCGTATGTCTCTTTGCTGCTTGTTCTGCGCATTCAGTTCTTAACCGTGCTACCTAAGTGAAACAAGAGGTTAGTTCAATGAGGCACTCGTCACTGAGTTGTTTCACAGAGTAAAGCGTACGGCTCTTTGCTGCTAGTTCTGCGCATTCAGTTTTTAACCGTGCTATCTAAGTGAAACAAGAGGTTAGTTCAGTGAGGCACTCGCCAAAGTGTTCCTTTACAGAGTGGAGTATGTAGCACTTTGCTGCCTGTTCTTCGCATTCAGTTCTTAACGGCGCTACCTATATGAGACAAGAGGTTAGTTCAATGAGGCCCTCGCCACAGTGTTGGTTCACAGAGTGGAGTGTATAGGACATTGCTGCCTGTTCTGCGCACTCAGTTCCTAACAGAGCTACCTAAATGAAACAAGAGGTTAGTTCAGTGAGGCACTCGTCACTGTGTTGTTTCACAGAGTAAAGCGTATGGCTCTTTGCTGCCTGTCCTGCGCATTCAGTTGATAACCGTGCTAACTAAAGGAAACTAGAGGTTAGTTCAATGAGGCACTCGCCAGTGTGCCGTTTCAAAGAGTAAAGAACATGGCTCTTTGCTGCTAATTCTAGGCATTCAGTTTTTAACCGTGCTACCTAAATGAAACAAGAGGGTAGTTCAGTGAGGCCCTCGCCACTGTGTTGTTTCACAGAGTAAAGCATAAGGCTCTTTGCTGCTAGTTCTGTGCATTCAGTTTTTATCCGTGCTATCTACGTGAAACAAGAGGTTAGTTCTGTGAGGCACTCGCCAAAGTGTTCCTTCACAGAGTGGAGTATGTAGCACTTTGCTGCCTGTTCTTCGCATTCAGTTCTTAACGGCGCTACCTATATGAGACAAGAGGTTAGTTCAATGAGGCACTCGCCACAGTGTTGGTTCACAGAATGGAGTGTATAGGACATTGCTGCCTGTTCTGCGCAATCAGTTCCTAACAGTGCTACCTAAATGAAACAAGAGGTTAGTTCAATGAGGCACTCGCCACTGTGTTGTTTCACAGAGTAAAGCGTATGTCTCTTTGCTGCTCTTCTGCGCATTCAGTTTTTAACCGTGCTACCTAAGTGAAACAAGAGGTTAGTTCCTTGAGGCCCTTGCCACTGTGTTGTTTCACAGAGTAAAGCATACGGCTATTTGCTGCTAGTTCTGCGCATTCAGTTTTTAACCGTGCTAAGTGAAACAAGACGTTAGTTCAGTGAGGCACTCCCCAAAGTGTTCCTTCACAGAGTGGAGTATGCAGCAATTTGCTGCCTGTTCTGCGCATTCAGTTCTTAACCGTGCTAACTACAAGAAACAAGAGGTTAGTTCAGTGAGACATTCGCCACTGTGTTGTTTCACATAGTAAAGCGTATGGCTCTTTGCTGCTAGTTCTGCGCTTTCATTTTTTAACCGTGCTACCTAGGTGAAACAAGACGTTAGTTCACTGAGGCACTCGCCACCGTATTGGTTCACAGAGTGGAGCGTATAGCACCTTGCTGCCCGTTCTGCGCGTTCAATTCCTAGCATTGCTACCTAAAGGAAACAAGAGGTTAGTTCTTTGAGGCACTGGCCAGTGTGCCGTTTCACAGAGTAAAGAACATGGCTCTTTGCTGCTAGTTCTAGGTTTTCAGTTTTTAACCGTGCTACCTAAATGAAACAAGAGGGTAATTCAGTGAGGCACTCGCCACAGTGTTGGTTCACAGAGTGGAGTGTATAGGACATTGCTGCCAGTTCTGCGCATTCAGTTCCTAACAGTGCTACGTAAATGAAACAAGAGGATAGTTCAGTGAGGCACTTGCCACTGTGTTGTTTCACAGAGTAAAGCGTATGGCTCTTTGCTGCTTGTTCCTCGCATTCAGTTTTTAACCGTGCTACCTAAGGGAAACAAGAGGTTTGTTCAATGAGGCACTCGCCACTGTGTTGTTTCACAGAGTAAAGCGTATGGCTCTTTGCTGCCTGTCCTGCGCATTCAGTTGTTAACCGTGCTATCTAAAAGAAACTAGAGGTTAGTTCAATGAGGCACTCGCCAGTGTGCTGTTTCACAGAGTAAAGAACATGGCTCTTTGCTGCTAGTTCTAGGCATTCAGTTTTTAACCGTGCTACCTAAATGAAACAAGAGGGTAATTCAATGAGGCACTCGCCACAGTGTTGGTTCACAGAGTGGAGTGTATAGGACATTGCTGCCTGTCCTGCGCATTCAGTTCCTAACAGTGCTACGTAAATGAAACAAGAGGATAGTTCAGTGAGGCACTTGCCACTGTGTTGTTTCACAGAGTAAAGCGTATGGCTCTTTGCTGCTTGTTCCTCGCATTCAGTTTTTAACCGTGCTACCTAAGGGAAACAAGAGGTTTGTTCAATGAGGCACTCGCCACTGTGTTGTTTCACAGAGTAAAGCGTATGGCTCTTTGCTGCCTGTCCTGCGCATTCAGTTGTTAACCCTGCTAACTAAGAGAAACTAGAGGTTAGTTCAATGAGGTACTCGCCAGTGTGCTGTTTCACAGAAAAGAACATGGCTCTTTGCTGCTAGTTCTAGGCATTCAGTTTTTAACAGTGCTACCTAAATGAAACAAGAGGGTAGTTCAGTGAAGCACTCGCCACAGTGTTTGTTCACAGAGTGCAGTGTATAGGACATTGCTGCTAGTTCTGCGCATTCAGTTTTTGACCGTGCTATCTAAGTGAAATAGTAGGTTAGTTCAGTGAGGCATTCGCCAAAGTTTTCCTTCACAGAGTGGAGTTTGTAGCATTTTGCCGCCTGTTCTGCGCATTCAGTTCTTAGCCGTGCTAACTAAAAGAAACAAGAGGTTAGTTCAATGAGTCACTCACCACTGTCTTGTTTCAAAGAGTAAAGATTATGGCTCTTTGCTGCTAGTTCTAGGCATTCAGTTTTAACCGTGCTACCTAAATGAAACAAGAGGTTAGTTCAGTGAGGCACTCGCCACTGTGTTGTTTCACAGAGTAAAACGTAAGGCTCTTTGCTGCTAGTTCTAGGCATTCAGTTTTTAACCGCACTACCTAAATGAAACCAGAGGTTAGTTCAGTGAGGCACTCGCCACAGTGTTGGTTCACAGAGTAAAGCCTAGGGCTCTTTGCTGCTAGTTCTGCACATTCAGTTTTTAACCGTGCTATCTAAGTGAAACAAGAGGTTAGTTCACTGAGGCACTCGCCACCGTGTTGGTTCACAGAGTGGAGTGTATAGCACCTTGCTGCCCGTTCTGCGCGTTCAATTCCTAGCATTGCTACCTAAATGAAACAAGAGGTTAGTTGGAGTTTGTAGCACTTTGCTGCCTGTTCTGCGCTTTCAGTTCTTAACCGTGCTAACTAAAAGAAACAAGAGGTTAGTTCAATGAGTCACTCGACACTGTCTTGTTTCACAGAGTAAAGCATATGGCTCTTTGCTGCTAGTTCTAGGCATTCAGTTTTAACCGTGCTACCTAAATGAAACAAGAGGTTAGTTCAGTGAGGCATTCGCCACTGAGTTGTTTCACAGAGTAAAGCGAATGGCTCTGTGTTGCTTGTTCTCCGCATTCAGTTTTTAACCGTGCTACCTTAGTGAAACAAGAGGTTAGTTCCATGGGGCCCTCGCCAGTATGTTGTTTCACAGAGTAAAGCATATGGCTCTTTGCTGCTAGTTCTGCGCATTCAGTTTTTTACCGTGCTATCAAAGAGAAACAAGAGGTTAGTTCTGTGAGGCACTCGCCACTGTGTTGTTTCACAGAGTGGAGTATGTAGCACTTTGCTGCCTGTTCTTCGCATTCAGTTCTTAACGGCGCTACCTATATGAGACAAGAGGTTAGTTCAATGAAGCACTCGCCACAGTGTTGGTTCACAGAGTGGAGTGTATAGGAAATTGCTGCCCGTTCTGCGCATTCAGTTCCTAACAGTGCTTCCTAAATGAATCAAGAGGTTAGTTCAATGAGGCACTCGCCACTGTGTTGTTTCACAGAGTAAAGCATATGGCTCTTTGCTGCTAGTTCTAGGCATTCAGTTTTAACCGTGCTACCTAAATGAAACAAGAGGTTAGTTCAGTGAGGCACTCGCCACTGTGTTGTTTCACAGAGTAAAGCGTATGTCTCTTTGCTGCTTGTTCTGCGCATTCAGTTCTTAACCGTGCTACCTGAGTGAAACAAGAGGTTAGTTCAATGAGGCACTCGTCACTGAGTTGTTTCACAGAGTAAAGCGTACGGCTCTTTGCTGCTAGTTCTGCGCATTCAGTTTTTAACCGTGCTATCTAAGTGAAACAAGAGTATAGTTCAGTGAGGCACTCGTCACTGTGTTGTTTCACAGAGTAAAGCGTATGGCTCTTTGCTGCCTGTCCTGCGCATTCAGTTGATAACCGTGCTAACTAAAGGAAACTAGAGGTTAGTTCAATGAGGCACTCGTCAGTGTGCCGTTTCAAAGAGTAAAGAACATGGCTCTTTGCTGCTAATTCTAGGCATTCAGTTTTTCACCGTGCTACCTAAATGAAACAAGAGGGTAGTTCAGTGAGGCCCTCGCCACTGTGTTGTTTCACAGAGTAAAGCATAAGGCTCTTTGCTGCTAGTTCTGTGCATTCAGTTTTTATCCGTGCTATCTAATCGAAACAAGAGGTTAGTTCTGTGAGGCACTCGCCAAAGTGTTCCTTCACAGAGTGGAGTATGTAGCACTTTGCTGCCTGTTCTTCGCATTCAGTTCTTAACGGCGCTACCTATATGAGACAAGAGGTTAGTTCAATGAGGCACTCGCCACAGTGTTGGTTCACAGAATGGAGTGTATAGGACATTGCTGCCTGTTCTGCGCAATCAGTTCCTAACAGTGCTACCTAAATGAAACAAGAGGTTAGTTCAATGAGGCACTCGCCACTGTGTTGTTTCACAGAGTAAAGCGTATGTCTCTTTGCTGCTCTTCTGCGCATTCAGTTTTTAACCGTGCTACCTAAGTGAAACAAGAGGTTAGTTCCTTGAGGCCCTTGCCACTGTGTTGTTTCACAGAGTAAAGCATACGGCTATTTGCTGCTAGTTCTGCGCATTCAGTTTTTAACCGTGCTAAGTGAAACAAGACGTTAGTTCAGTGAGGCACTCCCCAAAGTGTTCCTTCACAGAGTGGAGTATGCAGCAATTTGCTGCCTGTTCTGCGCATTCAGTTCTTAACCGTGCTAACTACAAGAAACAAGAGGTTAGTTCAGTGAGACATTCGCCACTGTGTTGTTTCACAGAGTAAAGCGTATGGCTCTTTGCTGCTAGTTCTGCGCTTTCATTTTTTAACCGTGCTACCTAGGTGAAACAAGACGTTAGTTCACTGAGGCACTCGCCACCGTATTGGTTCACAGAGTGGAGCGTATAGCACCTTGCTGCCCGTTCTGCGCGTTCAATTCCTAGCATTGCTACCTAAAGGAAACAAGAGGTTAGTTCTTTGAGGCACTGGCCAGTGTGCCGTTTCACAGAGTAAAGAACATGGCTCTTTGCTGCTAGTTCTAGGCATTCAGTTTTTAACCGTGCTACCTAAATGAAACAAGAGGATAATTCAGTGAGGCACTCGCCACAGTGTTGGTTCACAGAGTGGAGTGTATAGGACATTGCTGCCAGTTCTGCGCATTCAGTTCCTAACAGTGCTACGTAAATGAAACAAGAGGATAGTTCAGTGAGGCACTTGCCACTGTGTTGTTTCACAGAGTAAAGCGTATGGCTCTTTGCTGCTTGTTCCTCGCATTCAGTTTTTAACCGTGCTACCTAAGGGAAACAAGAGGTTTGTTCAATGAGGCACTCGCCACTGTGTTGTTTCACAGAGTAAAGCGTATGGCTCTTTGCTGCCTGTCCTGCGCATTCAGTTGTTAACCGTGCTATCTAAAAGAAACTAGAGGTTAGTTCAATGAGGCACTCGCCAGTGTGCTGTTTCACAGAGTAAAGAACATGGCTCTTTGCTGCTAGTTCTAGGCATTCAGTTTTTAACCGTGCTACCTAAATGAAACAAGAGGGTAATTCAGTGAGGCACTCGCCACAGTGTTGGTTCACAGAGTGGAGTGTATAGGACATTGCTGCTAGTTCTGCGCATTCAGTTTTTGACCGTGCTATCTAAGTGAAATAGTAGGTTAGTTCAGTGAGGCATTCGCCAAAGTGTTCCTTCACAGAGTGGAGTTTGTAGCATTTTGCCGCCTGTTCTGCGCATTCAGTTCTTAGCCGTGCTAACTAAAAGAAACAAGAGGTTAGTTCAATGAGTCACTCACCACTGTCTTGTTTCAAAGAGTAAAGGTTATGGCTCTTTGCTGCTAGTTCTAGGCATTCAGTTTTAACCGTGCTACCTAAATGGAACAAGAGTTTAGATCAGTGAGGCACTCGCCACTGTTTTGGTTCACAGAGTAAAGCGAATGGCTCTTTGCTGCTTGTTCTGCGCATTCAGTTTTTAACCGTGCTACCTAAGTGAAATAAGAGGTTAGTTCCATGAGGCACTCGCCACTGTGTTGTTTCACAGAGTAAAGCGTACGGCTCTTTGCTGCTAGTTCTGCGCATTTAGTTTTTAACCGTGCTAAGTGAAACAAGAGGTTAGTTCACTGAGGCACTCGCCAAAGTCTTCCTTCACAGAGTGGAGTATGTAGCAATTTGCTGCCTGTTCTTCGCATTCAGTTCTTAATGGCGCTACCTATATGAGACAAGAGGTTAGTTCAATGAGGCACTCGCCACAGGGTTGGTTCACAGAGTGGAGTGTATAGGACATTGCTGCCTGTTCTGGGCATTCAGTTCCTAACAGTGCTACCTAAATGAAACAAGAGGTTAGTTCAATGAGGCACTCGCCACTGTGTTGTTTCACAGAGTGAAGCATATGGCTCTTTGCTGCTAGTTCTAGGCATTCAGTTTTAACCGTGCTACCTAAATGAAACAAGAGGTTAGTTCAGTGAGGCCCTCGCCACTGTGTTGTTTCACAGAGTAAAGCGTACGGCTCTTTGCTGCTAGTTCTGCGCATTCAGGTTTTAACCGTGCTAAGTGAAACAAGAGGTTAGTTCTGTGAGGCACTCGCCAAAGTGTTCCTTCACAGAGTGGAGTATGTAGCAATTTGCGGCCTGTTCTGCGCACTCGGTTCTTAACCGTGCTAACTAAAAGAAACAAGAGGTTAGTTCAATGAGGCACTCGTCACTGTGTTGTTTCCCAGAATAAAGCATATGGCTCTTTGCTGCTAGTTCTGGGCATTCAGTTTTTAACCGTGCTACGTAAATGAAACAGGAGGTTAGTTCAGTGAGGCACTTGGCACTGTGTTGTTGCACAGAGTAAAGCCTACGGCTCTTTGCTGCTTGTTCTGCGCATTCAGTTTTTAAACCGTGGTATCTAAGTGAAACAGTAGGTTAGTTCAGTGAGGCATTCGCCAAAGTGTTCCTTCACAGAGTGGAGTTTGTAGCATTTTGCTGCCTATTCTGCGCTTTCAGTTCTTAACCGTGCTAACTAAAAGAAACAAGAGGTTAGTTCAATGAGTCACTCGATACTGTCTTGTTTCACAGAGTAAAGCATATGGCTCTTTGCTGCTAGTTCTAGGCATTCAGTTTTAACCGTGCTACCTAAATGAAACAAGAGATTTGTTCAGTGAGGCACTCGCCAGTGTGTTGGTTCACAGAGTAAAGCGAATGGCTCTTTGCTGCTTGTTCTCTGCATTCAGTTTTTAACGGTGCTATCTAAGTGAAACAAGAGGTTAGTTCATTGAGGCACTTGCCAAAGTGTTCCTTCACAGAGTGGAGTATGTAGCACTTTGCTGCCTGTTCTTCGCATTCAGTTCTTAACGGCGCTACCTATATGAGACAAGAGGTTAGTTCAATGAGGCACTCGCCACAGTGTTGGTTCACAGAGTGGAGTGTATAGGACATTGCTGCCTGTTCTGTGCATTCAGTTCCTAACAGTGCTACCTAAAAGAAACAAGAGGTTAGTTCAATGAGGCACTCGCCACTGTGTTGTTTCACAGAGTAAAGCATATGGCTCTTTGCTGCTAGTTCTAGGCATTCAGTTTTAACCGTGCTACCTAAATGAAACAAGAGGTTAGTTCAGTGAGGCACTCGTCACTGTGTTGTTTCACAGAGTAAAGCGTACGGCTCTTTTCTGCTAGTTCTGCGCATTCAGGTTTTAACCGTGCTGTCTAAGTGAAACAAGAGGTTAGTTCCATGAGGCACTCGCCACTGTGTTGTTTCACAGAGTAAAGCGTATGGCTCTTTGCTGCTTGTTCTGCGCATTCAGCTTTTAACCGTGCTGTCTAAGTGAAACAAGAGGTTAGTTCAATGAGGCACTCGTCAATGTGTTGTTTCACAGAGTAAAGCGTACGGCTCTTTGCTGCTAGTTCTGCGCATTCAGGTTTTAACCGTGCTATCTAAGTGAAACAAGAGGTTAGTTCTGTGAGGCACTCGCCAAAGTGTTCCTTCACAGAGTGGAGTATGTAGCAATTTGCTGCCTGTTCTGCGCATTCAGTTCTTAACCGTGCTAACTAAAAGAAACAAGAGGTTAGTTCAGTGAGGCACTCGTCACTGTGTTGTTTCACAGAGTAAAGCGTATGGCTCTTTGCTGCTAGTTCTGCGGTTTCATTTTTTAACCGTGCTACCTAGGTGAAACAAGAGGTTAGTTCAATGAGGCACTCGCCACAGTGTTGGTTCACAGAGTGGAGTGTATAGCACCTTGCTGCCCGTTCTGCGCGTTCAATTCCTAGCTTTGCTACCTAAATGAAACAAGAGGATAGTTCAGTGAGGCATTCGCCACTGTGCTGTTTCACAGAGTAAAGCGTATGGCTCTTTGCTGCTAGTTCTAGGCATTCAGTTTTTAACCGTGCTACGTAAATTAAACAATAGGTTCGTTCATTGAGGCACTCGCCACTCTGTTGTTTCACAGAGTAAAGCGTATGGCTCTTTGCTGCCTGTCCTGCGCATTCAGTTCTTAACCGTGCTAACTAAAAGAAACAAGAGGTTAGTTCAATGAGTCACTCGACACTGTCTTGTTTCACAGAGTAAAGCATATGGCTCTTTGCTGCTAGTTCTGCGCATTCAGTTTTTTACCGTGCTATCTAAGAGAAACAATAGGTTAGTTCTGTGAGGCACTCGCCACTGTGTTGTTTCACAGAGTGGAGTATGTAGCACTTTGCTGCCTGTTCTTCGCATTCAGTTCTTAACGGCGCTACCTATATGAGACAAGAGGTTAGTTCAATGAAGCACTCGCCACAGTGTTGGTTCACAGAGTGGAGTGTATAGGAAATTGCTGCCCGTTCTGCGCATTCAGTTCCTAACAGTGCTTCCTAAATGAAACAAGAGGTTAGTTCAATGAGGCACTCGACACTGTCTTGTTTCACAGAGTAAAGCGTATGTCTCTTGGCTGCTTGTTCTGCGCATTCAGTTCTTAACCGTGCTACCTAAGTGAAACAAGAGGTTAGTTCAATGAGGCACTCGTCACTGAGTTGTTTCACAGAGTAAAGCGTACGGCTCTTTGCTGCTAGTTCTGCGCATTCAGTTTTTAACCGTGCTATCTAAGTGAAACAAGAGGTTAGTTCAGTGAGGCACTCGCCAAAGTGTTCCTTTACAGAGTGGAGTATGTAGCACTTTGCTGCCTGTTCTTCGCATTCAGTTCTTAACGGCGCTACCTATATGAGACAAGAGGTTAGTTCAATGAGGCCCTCGCCACAGTGTTGGTTCACAGAGTGGAGTGTATAGGACATTGCTGCCTGTTCTGCGCATTCAGTTCCTAACAGAGCTAACTAAATGAAACAAGAGGTTAGTTCAATGAGGCACTCGCCACTGCGATGTTTCACAGAGTAAAGCATATGGCTCTTTGCTGCTAGTTCTAGGCATTCAGTTTTAACCGTGCTACCTAAATGAAACAAGAGGTTAGTTCAGTGAGGCACTCGCCACTGTGTTGTTTCACAGAGTAAAGCGTATGTCTCTTTGCTGCTTGTTCTGCGTATTCAGCTTTTAACCGTGCTATCTAAGTGAAACAAGAGTATAGTTCAGTGAGGCACTCGTCACTGTGTTGTTTCACAGAGTAAAGCGTATGGCTCTTTGCTGCCTGTCCTGCGCATTCAGTTGATAACCGTGCTAACTAAAGGAAACTAGAGGTTAGTTCAATGAGGCACTCGTCAGTGTGCCGTTTCAAAGAGTAAAGAACATGGCTCTTTGCTGCTAATTCTAGGCATTCAGTTTTTAACCGTGCTACCTAAATGAAACAAGAGGGTAGTTCAGTGAGGCCCTCGCCACTGTGTTGTTTCACAGAGTAAAGCATAAGGCTCTTTGCTGCTAGTTCTGTGCATTCAGTTTTTATCCGTGCTATCTAAGTGAAACAAGAGGTTAGTTCTGTGAGGCACTCGCCAAAGTGTTCCTTCACAGAGTGGAGTATGTACCACTTTGCTGCCTGTTCTTCGCATTCAGTTCTTAACGGCGCTACCTATATGAGACAAGAGGTTAGTTCAATGAGGCACTCGCCACAGTGTTGGTTCACAGAATGGAGTGTATAGGACATTGCTGCCTGTTCTGCGCAATCAGTTCCTAACAGTGCTACCTAAATGAAACAAGAGGTTAGTTCAATGAGGCACTCGCCACTGTGTTGTTTCACAGAGTAAAGCGTATGTCTCTTTGCTGCTCTTCTGCGCATTCAGTTTTTAACCGTGCTACCTAAGTGAAACAAGAGGTTAGTTCCATGAGGCCCTTGCCACTGTGTTGTTTCACAGAGTAAAGCATACGGCTATTTGCTGCTAGTTCTGCGCATTCAGTTTTTAACCGTGCTAAGTGAAACAAGACGTTAGTTCAGTGAGGCACTCCCCAAAGTGTTCCTTCACAGAGTGGAGTATGCAGCAATTTGCTGCCTGTTCTGCGCATTCAGTTCTTAACCGTGCTAACTACAAGAAACAAGAGGTTAGTTCAGTGAGACATTCGCCACTGTGTTGTTTCACAGAGTAAAGCGTATGGCTCTTTGCTGCTAGTTCTGCGCTTTCATTTTTTAACCGTGCTACCTAGGTGAAACAAGACGTTAGTTCACTGAGGCACTCGCCACCGTATTGGTTCACAGAGTGGAGCGTATAGCACCTTGCTGCCCGTTCTGCGCGTTCAATTCCTAGCATTGCTACCTAAAGGAAACAAGAGGTTAGTTCTTTGAGGCACTGGCCAGTGTGCCGTTTCACAGAGTAAAGAACATGGCTCTTTGCTGCTAGTTCTAGGCATTCAGTTTTTAACCGTGCTACCTAAATGAAACAAGAGGATAATTCAGTGAGGCACTCGCCACAGTGTTGGTTCACAGAGTGGAGTGTATAGGACATTGCTGCCAGTTCTGCGCATTCAGTTCCTAACAGTGCTACGTAAATGAAACAAGAGGATAGTTCAGTGAGGCACTTGCCACTGTGTTGTTTCACAGAGTAAAGCGTATGGCTCTTTGCTGCTTGTTCCTCGCATTCAGTTTTTAACCGTGCTACCTAAGGGAAACAAGAGGTTTGTTCAATGAGGCACTCGCCACTGTGTTGTTTCACAGAGTAAAGCGTATGGCTCTTTGCTGCCTGTCCTGCGCATTCAGTTGTTAACCGTGCTATCTAAAAGAAACTAGAGGTTAGTTCAATGAGGCACTCGCCAGTGTGCTGTTTCACAGAGTAAAGAACATGGCTCTTTGCTGCTAGTTCTAGGCATTCCGTTTTTAACCGTGCTACCTAAATGAAACAAGAGGGTAATTCAGTGAGGCACTCGCCACAGTGTTGGTTCACAGAGTGGAGTGTATAGGACATTGCTGCCTGTCCTGCGCATTCAGTTCCTAACAGTGCTACGTAAATGAAACAAGAGGATAGTTCAGTGAGGCACTTGCCACTGTGTTGTTTCACAGAGTAAAGCGTATGGCTCTTTGCTACTTGTTCCTCGCATTCAGTTTTTAACCGTGCTACCTAAGGGAAACAAGAGGTTTGTTCAATGAGGCACTCGCCACTGTGTTGTTTCACAGAGTAAAGCGTATGGCTCTTTGCTGCCTGTCCTGCGCATTCAGTTGTTAACCCTGCTAACTAAGAGAAACTAGAGGTTAGTTCAATGAGGTACTCGCCAGTGTGCTGTTTCACAGAAAAGAACATGGCTCTTTGCTGCTAGTTCTAGGCATTCAGTTTTTAACAGTGCTACCTAAATGAAACAAGAGGGTAGTTCAGTGAAGCACTCGCCACAGTGTTTGTTCACAGAGTGCAGTGTATAGGACATTGCTGCTAGTTCTGCGCATTCAGTTTTTGACCGTGCTATCTAAGTGAAATAGTAGGTTAGTTCAGTGAGGCATTCGCCAAAGTCTTCCTTCACAGAGTGGAGTATGTAGCACTTTGCTGCCTGTTCTTCGCATTCAGTTCTTAATGGCGCTACCTATATGAGACAAGAGGTTAGTTCAATGAGTCACTCGACACTGTCTTGTTTCACAGAGTAAAGCATATGGCTCTTTGCTGCTAGTTCTAGGCATTCAGTTTTAACCGTGCTACCTAAATGAAACAAGAGGTTAGTTCAGTGAGGCATTCGCCACTGAGTTGTTTCACAGAGTAAAGCGAATGGCTCTGTGTTGCTTGTTCTCCGCATTCAGTTTTTAACCGTGCTACCTTAGTGAAACAAGAGGTTAGTTCCATGGGGCCCTCGCCAGTATGTTGTTTCACAGAGTAAAGCATATGGCTCTTTGCTGCTAGTTCTGCGCATTCAGTTTTTTACCGTGCTATCAAAGAGAAACAAGAGGTTAGTTCTGTGAGGCACTCGCCACTGTGTTGTTTCACAGAGTGGAGTATGTAGCACTTTGCTGCCTGTTCTTCGCATTCAGTTCTTAACGGCGCTACCTATATGAGACAAGAGGTTAGTTCAATGAAGCACTCGCCACAGTGTTGGTTCACAGAGTGGAGTGTATAGGAAATTGCTGCCCGTTCTGCGCATTCAGTTCCTAACAGTGCTTCCTAAATGAATCAAGAGGTTAGTTCAATGAGGCACTCGCCACTGTGTTGTTTCACAGAGTAAAGCATATGGCTCTTTGCTGCTAGTTCTAGGCATTCAGTTTTAACCGTGCTACCTAAATGAAACAAGAGGTTAGTTCAGTGAGGCACTCGCCACTGTGTTGTTTCACAGAGTAAAGCGTATGTCTCTTTGCTGCTTGTTCTGCGCATTCAGTTCTTAACCGTGCTACCTGAGTGAAACAAGAGGTTAGTTCAATGAGGCACTCGTCACTGAGTTGTTTCACAGAGTAAAGCGTACGGCTCTTTGCTGCTAGTTCTGCGCATTCAGTTTTTAACCGTGCTATCTAAGTGAAACAAGAGTATAGTTCAGTGAGGCACTCGTCACTGTGTTGTTTCACAGAGTAAAGCGTATGGCTCTTTGCTGCCTGTCCTGCGCATTCAGTTGATAACCGTGCTAACTAAAGGAAACTAGAGGTTAGTTCAATGAGGCACTCGTCAGTGTGCCGTTTCAAAGAGTAAAGAACATGGCTCTTTGCTGCTAATTCTAGGCATTCAGTTTTTCACCGTGCTACCTAAATGAAACAAGAGGGTAGTTCAGTGAGGCCCTCGCCACTGTGTTGTTTCACAGAGTAAAGCATAAGGCTCTTTGCTGCTAGTTCTGTGCATTCAGTTTTTATCCGTGCTATCTAATCGAAACAAGAGGTTAGTTCTGTGAGGCACTCGCCAAAGTGTTCCTTCACAGAGTGGAGTATGTAGCACTTTGCTGCCTGTTCTTCGCATTCAGTTCTTAACGGCGCTACCTATATGAGACAAGAGGTTAGTTCAATGAGGCACTCGCCACAGTGTTGGTTCACAGAATGGAGTGTATAGGACATTGCTGCCTGTTCTGCGCAATCAGTTCCTAACAGTGCTACCTAAATGAAACAAGAGGTTAGTTCAATGAGGCACTCGCCACTGTGTTGTTTCACAGAGTAAAGCGTATGTCTCTTTGCTGCTCTTCTGCGCATTCAGTTTTTAACCGTGCTACCTAAGTGAAACAAGAGGTTAGTTCCTTGAGGCCCTTGCCACTGTGTTGTTTCACAGAGTAAAGCATACGGCTATTTGCTGCTAGTTCTGCGCATTCAGTTTTTAACCGTGCTAAGTGAAACAAGACGTTAGTTCAGTGAGGCACTCCCCAAAGTGTTCCTTCACAGAGTGGAGTATGCAGCAATTTGCTGCCTGTTCTGCGCATTCAGTTCTTAACCGTGCTAACTACAAGAAACAAGAGGTTAGTTCAGTGAGACATTCGCCACTGTGTTGTTTCACAGAGTAAAGCGTATGGCTCTTTGCTGCTAGTTCTGCGCTTTCATTTTTTAACCGTGCTACCTAGGTGAAACAAGACGTTAGTTCACTGAGGCACTCGCCACCGTATTGGTTCACAGAGTGGAGCGTATAGCACCTTGCTGCCCGTTCTGCGCGTTCAATTCCTAGCATTGCTACCTAAAGGAAACAAGAGGTTAGTTCTTTGAGGCACTGGCCAGTGTGCCGTTTCACAGAGTAAAGAACATGGCTCTTTGCTGCTAGTTCTAGGCATTCAGTTTTTAACCGTGCTACCTAAATGAAACAAGAGGATAATTCAGTGAGGCACTCGCCACAGTGTTGGTTCACAGAGTGGAGTGTATAGGACATTGCTGCCAGTTCTGCGCATTCAGTTCCTAACAGTGCTACGTAAATGAAACAAGAGGATAGTTCAGTGAGGCACTTGCCACTGTGTTGTTTCACAGAGTAAAGCGTATGGCTCTTTGCTGCTTGTTCCTCGCATTCAGTTTTTAACCGTGCTACCTAAGGGAAACAAGAGGTTTGTTCAATGAGGCACTCGCCACTGTGTTGTTTCACAGAGTAAAGCGTATGGCTCTTTGCTGCCTGTCCTGCGCATTCAGTTGTTAACCGTGCTATCTAAAAGAAACTAGAGGTTAGTTCAATGAGGCACTCGCCAGTGTGCTGTTTCACAGAGTAAAGAACATGGCTCTTTGCTGCTAGTTCTAGGCATTCAGTTTTTAACCGTGCTACCTAAATGAAACAAGAGGGTAATTCAGTGAGGCACTCGCCACAGTGTTGGTTCACAGAGTGGAGTGTATAGGACATTGCTGCCTGTCCTGCGCATTCAGTTCCTAACAGTGCTACGTAAATGAAACAAGAGGATAGTTCAGTGAGGCACTTGCCACTGTGTTGTTTCACAGAGTAAAGCGTATGGCTCTTTGCTACTTGTTCCTCGCATTCAGTTTTTAACCGTGCTACCTAAGGGAAACAAGAGGTTTGTTCAATGAGGCACTCGCCACTGTGTTGTTTCACAGAGTAAAGCGTATGGCTCTTTGCTGCCTGTCCTGCGCATTCAGTTGTTAACCCTGCTAACTAAGAGAAACTAGAGGTTAGTTCAATGAGGTACTCGCCAGTGTGCTGTTTCACAGAAAAGAACATGGCTCTTTGCTGCTAGTTCTAGGCATTCAGTTTTTAACAGTGCTACCTAAATGAAACAAGAGGGTAGTTCAGTGAAGCACTCGCCACAGTGTTTGTTCACAGAGTGCAGTGTATAGGACATTGCTGCTAGTTCTGCGCATTCAGTTTTTGACCGTGCTATCTAAGTGAAATAGTAGGTTAGTTCAGTGAGGCATTCGCCAAAGTGTTCCTTCACAGAGTGGAGTTTGTAGCATTTTGCCGCCTGTTCTGCGCATTCAGTTCTTAGCCGTGCTAACTAAAAGAAACAAGAGGTTAGTTCAATGAGTCACTCACCACTGTCTTGTTTCAAAGAGTAAAGGTTATGGCTCTTTGCTGCTAGTTCTAGGCATTCAGTTTTAACCGTGCTACCTAAATGGAACAAGAGTTTAGATCAGTGAGGCACTCGCCACTGTTTTGGTTCACAGAGTAAAGCGAATGGCTCTTTGCTGCTTGTTCTGCGCATTCAGTTTTTAACCGTGCTACCTAAGTGAAATAAGAGGTTAGTTCCATGAGGCACTCGCCACTGTGTTGTTTCACAGAGTAAAGCGTACGGCTCTTTGCTGCTAGTTCTGCGCATTTAGTTTTTAACCGTGCTAAGTGAAACAAGAGGTTAGTTCACTGAGGCACTCGCCAAAGTCTTCCTTCACAGAGTGGAGTATGTAGCAATTTGCTGCCTGTTCTTCGCATTCAGTTCTTAATGGCGCTACCTATATGAGACAAGAGGTTAGTTCAATGAGGCACTCGCCACAGGGTTGGTTCACAGAGTGGAGTGTATAGGACATTGCTGCCTGTTCTGGGCATTCAGTTCCTAACAGTGCTACCTAAATGAAACAAGAGGTTAGTTCAATGAGGCACTCGCCACTGTGTTGTTTCACAGAGTGAAGCATATGGCTCTTTGCTGCTAGTTCTAGGCATTCAGTTTTAACCGTGCTACCTAAATGAAACAAGAGGTTAGTTCAGTGAGGCCCTCGCCACTGTGTTGTTTCACAGAGTAAAGCGTACGGCTCTTTGCTGCTAGTTCTGCGCATTCAGGTTTTAACCGTGCTAAGTGAAACAAGAGGTTAGTTCTGTGAGGCACTCGCCAAAGTGTTCCTTCACAGAGTGGAGTATGTAGCAATTTGCGGCCTGTTCTGCGCACTCGGTTCTTAACCGTGCTAACTAAAAGAAACAAGAGGTTAGTTCAATGAGGCACTCGTCACTGTGTTGTTTCCCAGAATAAAGCATATGGCTCTTTGCTGCTAGTTCTGGGCATTCAGTTTTTAACCGTGCTACGTAAATGAAACAGGAGGTTAGTTCAGTGAGGCACTTGGCACTGTGTTGTTGCACAGAGTAAAGCCTACGGCTCTTTGCTGCTTGTTCTGCGCATTCAGTTTTTAACCGTGGTATCTAAGTGAAACAGTAGGTTAGTTCAGTGAGGCATTCGCCAAAGTGTTCCTTCACAGAGTGGAGTTTGTAGCATTTTGCTGCCTATTCTGCGCTTTCAGTTCTTAACCGTGCTAACTAAAAGAAACAAGAGGTTAGTTCAATGAGTCACTCGATACTGTCTTGTTTCACAGAGTAAAGCATATGGCTCTTTGCTGCTAGTTCTAGGCATTCAGTTTTAACCGTGCTACCTAAATGAAACAAGAGATTTGTTCAGTGAGGCACTCGCCAGTGTGTTGGTTCACAGAGTAAAGCGAATGGCTCTTTGCTGCTTGTTCTCTGCATTCAGTTTTTAACGGTGCTATCTAAGTGAAACAAGAGGTTAGTTCATTGAGGCACTTGCCAAAGTGTTCCTTCACAGAGTGGAGTATGTAGCACTTTGCTGCCTGTTCTTCGCATTCAGTTCTTAACGGCGCTACCTATATGAGACAAGAGGTTAGTTCAATGAGGCACTCGCCACAGTGTTGGTTCACAGAGTGGAGTGTATAGGACATTGCTGCCTGTTCTGTGCATTCAGTTCCTAACAGTGCTACCTAAAAGAAACAAGAGGTTAGTTCAATGAGGCACTCGCCACTGTGTTGTTTCACAGAGTAAAGCATATGGCTCTTTGCTGCTAGTTCTAGGCATTCAGTTTTAACCGTGCTACCTAAATGAAACAAGAGGTTAGTTCAGTGAGGCACTCGTCACTGTGTTGTTTCACAGAGTAAAGCGTACGGCTCTTTTCTGCTAGTTCTGCGCATTCAGGTTTTAACCGTGCTGTCTAAGTGAAACAAGAGGTTAGTTCCATGAGGCACTCGCCACTGTGTTGTTTCACAGAGTAAAGCGTATGGCTCTTTGCTGCTTGTTCTGCGCATTCAGCTTTTAACCGTGCTGTCTAAGTGAAACAAGAGGTTAGTTCAATGAGGCACTCGTCAATGTGTTGTTTCACAGAGTAAAGCGTACGGCTCTTTGCTGCTAGTTCTGCGCATTCAGGTTTTAACCGTGCTATCTAAGTGAAACAAGAGGTTAGTTCTGTGAGGCACTCGCCAAAGTGTTCCTTCACAGAGTGGAGTATGTAGCAATTTGCTGCCTGTTCTGCGCATTCAGTTCTTAACCGTGCTAACTAAAAGAAACAAGAGGTTAGTTCAGTGAGGCACTCGTCACTGTGTTGTTTCACAGAGTAAAGCGTATGGCTCTTTGCTGCTAGTTCTGCGGTTTCATTTTTTAACCGTGCTACCTAGGTGAAACAAGAGGTTAGTTCAATGAGGCACTCGCCACAGTGTTGTTTCACAGAGGAAAGCCTATGGCTCTTTGCTGCTAGTTCTGAGCATTCAGGTTTATACCGTGCTACCTAAATGAAACAAGAGGTTAGTTCATTGAGGCACTCGCCACAGTGTTGGTTCACAGAGTGGAGTGTATAGCACCTTGCTGCCCGTTCTGCGCGTTCAATTCCTAGCTTTGCTACCTAAATGAAACAAGAGGATAGTTCAGTGAGGCATTCGCCACTGTGCTGTTTCACAGAGTAAAGCGTATGGCTCTTTGCTGCTAGTTCTAGGCATTCAGTTTTTAACCGTGCTACGTAAATTAAACAATAGGTTCGTTCATTGAGGCACTCGCCACTCTGTTGTTTCACAGAGTAAAGCGTATGGCTCTTTGCTGCCTGTCCTGCGCATTCAGTTCTTAACCGTGCTAACTAAAAGAAACAAGAGGTTAGTTCAATGAGTCACTCGACACTGTCTTGTTTCACAGAGTAAAGCATATGGCTCTTTGCTGCTAGTTCTAGGCATTCAGTTTTAACCGTGCTACCTAAATGAAACAAGAGGTTAGTTCAGTGAGGCATTCGCCACTGTGTTGTTTCACAGAGTAAAGCGAATGGCTCTGTGTTGCTTGTTCTCCGCATTCAGTTTTTAACCGTGCTACCTAAGTGAAACAAGAGGTTAGTTCCATGGGGCCCTCGCCACTATGTTGTTTCACAGAGTAAAGCATATGGCTCTTTGCTGCTAGTTCTGCGCATTCAGTTTTTTACCGTGCTATCTAAGAGAAACAATAGGTTAGTTCTGTGAGGCACTCGCCACTGTGTTGTTTCACAGAGTGGAGTATGTAGCACTTTGCTGCCTGTTCTTCGCATTCAGTTCTTAACGGCGCTACCTATATGAGACAAGAGGTTAGTTCAATGAAGCACTCGCCACAGTGTTGGTTCACAGAGTGGAGTGTATAGGAAATTGCTGCCCGTTCTGCGCATTCAGTTCCTAACAGTGCTTCCTAAATGAAACAAGAGGTTAGTTCAATGAGGCACTCGACACTGTCTTGTTTCACAGAGTAAAGCGTATGTCTCTTGGCTGCTTGTTCTGCGCATTCAGTTCTTAACCGTGCTACCTAAGTGAAACAAGAGGTTAGTTCAATGAGGCACTCGTCACTGAGTTGTTTCACAGAGTAAAGCGTACGGCTCTTTGCTGCTAGTTCTGCGCATTCAGTTTTTAACCGTGCTATCTAAGTGAAACAAGAGGTTAGTTCAGTGAGGCACTCGCCAAAGTGTTCCTTTACAGAGTGGAGTATGTAGCACTTTGCTGCCTGTTCTTCGCATTCAGTTCTTAACGGCGCTACCTATATGAGACAAGAGGTTAGTTCAATGAGGCCCTCGCCACAGTGTTGGTTCACAGAGTGGAGTGTATAGGACATTGCTGCCTGTTCTGCGCATTCAGTTCCTAACAGAGCTAACTAAATGAAACAAGAGGTTAGTTCAATGAGGCACTCGCCACTGCGATGTTTCACAGAGTAAAGCATATGGCTCTTTGCTGCTAGTTCTAGGCATTCAGTTTTAACCGTGCTACCTAAATGAAACAAGAGGTTAGTTCAGTGAGGCACTCGCCACTGTGTTGTTTCACAGAGTAAAGCGTATGTCTCTTTGCTGCTTGTTCTGCGTATTCAGCTTTTAACCGTGCTATCTAAGTGAAACAAGAGTATAGTTCAGTGAGGCACTCGTCACTGTGTTGTTTCACAGAGTAAAGCGTATGGCTCTTTGCTGCCTGTCCTGCGCATTCAGTTGATAACCGTGCTAACTAAAGGAAACTAGAGGTTAGTTCAATGAGGCACTCGTCAGTGTGCCGTTTCAAAGAGTAAAGAACATGGCTCTTTGCTGCTAATTCTAGGCATTCAGTTTTTAACCGTGCTACCTAAATGAAACAAGAGGGTAGTTCAGTGAGGCCCTCGCCACTGTGTTGTTTCACAGAGTAAAGCATAAGGCTCTTTGCTGCTAGTTCTGTGCATTCAGTTTTTATCCGTGCTATCTAAGTGAAACAAGAGGTTAGTTCTGTGAGGCACTCGCCAAAGTGTTCCTTCACAGAGTGGAGTATGTACCACTTTGCTGCCTGTTCTTCGCATTCAGTTCTTAACGGCGCTACCTATATGAGACAAGAGGTTAGTTCAATGAGGCACTCGCCACAGTGTTGGTTCACAGAATGGAGTGTATAGGACATTGCTGCCTGTTCTGCGCAATCAGTTCCTAACAGTGCTACCTAAATGAAACAAGAGGTTAGTTCAATGAGGCACTCGCCACTGTGTTGTTTCACAGAGTAAAGCGTATGTCTCTTTGCTGCTCTTCTGCGCATTCAGTTTTTAACCGTGCTACCTAAGTGAAACAAGAGGTTAGTTCCATGAGGCCCTTGCCACTGTGTTGTTTCACAGAGTAAAGCATACGGCTATTTGCTGCTAGTTCTGCGCATTCAGTTTTTAACCGTGCTAAGTGAAACAAGACGTTAGTTCAGTGAGGCACTCCCCAAAGTGTTCCTTCACAGAGTGGAGTATGCAGCAATTTGCTGCCTGTTCTGCGCATTCAGTTCTTAACCGTGCTAACTACAAGAAACAAGAGGTTAGTTCAGTGAGACATTCGCCACTGTGTTGTTTCACAGAGTAAAGCGTATGGCTCTTTGCTGCTAGTTCTGCGCTTTCATTTTTTAACCGTGCTACCTAGGTGAAACAAGACGTTAGTTCACTGAGGCACTCGCCACCGTATTGGTTCACAGAGTGGAGCGTATAGCACCTTGCTGCCCGTTCTGCGCGTTCAATTCCTAGCATTGCTACCTAAAGGAAACAAGAGGTTAGTTCTTTGAGGCACTGGCCAGTGTGCCGTTTCACAGAGTAAAGAACATGGCTCTTTGCTGCTAGTTCTAGGCATTCAGTTTTTAACCGTGCTACCTAAATGAAACAAGAGGGTAATTCAGTGAGGCACTCGCCACAGTGTTGGTTCACAGAGTGGAGTGTATAGGACATTGCTGCCAGTTCTGCGCATTCAGTTCCTAACAGTGCTACGTAAATGAAACAAGAGGATAGTTCAGTGAGGCACTTGCCACTGTGTTGTTTCACAGAGTAAAGCGTATGGCTCTTTGCTGCTTGTTCCTCGCATTCAGTTTTTAACCGTGCTACCTAAGGGAAACAAGAGGTTTGTTCAATGAGGCACTCGCCACTGTGTTGTTTCACAGAGTAAAGCGTATGGCTCTTTGCTGCCTGTCCTGCGCATTCAGTTGTTAACCGTGCTATCTAAAAGAAACTAGAGGTTAGTTCAATGAGGCACTCGCCAGTGTGCTGTTTCACAGAGTAAAGAACATGGCTCTTTGCTGCTAGTTCTAGGCATTCAGTTTTTAACCGTGCTACCTAAATGAAACAAGAGGGTAATTCAGTGAGGCACTCGCCACAGTGTTGGTTCACAGAGTGGAGTGTATAGGACATTGCTGCCTGTCCTGCGCATTCAGTTCCTAACAGTGCTACGTAAATGAAACAAGAGGATAGTTCAGTGAGGCACTTGCCACTGTGTTGTTTCACAGAGTAAAGCGTATGGCTCTTTGCTACTTGTTCCTCGCATTCAGTTTTTAACCGTGCTACCTAAGGGAAACAAGAGGTTTGTTCAATGAGGCACTCGCCACTGTGTTGTTTCACAGAGTAAAGCGTATGGCTCTTTGCTGCCTGTCCTGCGCATTCAGTTGTTAACCCTGCTAACTAAGAGAAACTAGAGGTTAGTTCAATGAGGTACTCGCCAGTGTGCTGTTTCACAGAAAAGAACATGGCTCTTTGCTGCTAGTTCTAGGCATTCAGTTTTTAACAGTGCTACCTAAATGAAACAAGAGGGTAGTTCAGTGAAGCACTCGCCACAGTGTTTGTTCACAGAGTGCAGTGTATAGGACATTGCTGCTAGTTCTGCGCATTCAGTTTTTGACCGTGCTATCTAAGTGAAATAGTAGGTTAGTTCAGTGAGGCATTCGCCAAAGTCTTCCTTCACAGAGTGGAGTATGTAGCACTTTGCTGCCTGTTCTTCGCATTCAGTTCTTAATGGCGCTACCTATATGAGACAAGAGGTTAGTTCAATGAGGCACTCGCCACAGGGTTGGTTCACAGAGTGGAGTGTATAGGACATTGCTGCCTGTTCTGGGCATTCAGTTCCTAACAGTGCTACCTAAATGAAACAAGAGGTTAGTTCAATGAGGCACTCGCCACTGTGTTGTTTCACAGAGTGAAGCATATGGCTCTTTGCTGCTAGTTCTAGGCATTCAGTTTTAACCGTGCTACCTAAATGAAACAAGAGGTTAGTTCAGTGAGGCCCTCGCCACTGTGTTGTTTCACAGAGTAAAGCGTACGGCTCTTTGCTGCTAGTTCTGCGCATTCAGGTTTTAACCGTGCTAAGTGAAACAAGAGGTTAGTTCTGTGAGGCACTCGCCAAAGTGTTCCTTCACAGAGTGGAGTATGTAGCAATTTGCGGCCTGTTCTGCGCACTCGGTTCTTAACCGTGCTAACTAAAAGAAACAAGAGGTTAGTTCAATGAGGCACTCGTCACTGTGTTGTTTCCCAGAATAAAGCATATGGCTCTTTGCTGCTAGTTCTGGGCATTCAGTTTTTAACCGTGCTATGTAAATGAAACAGGAGGTTAGTTCAGTGAGGCACTTGGCACTGTGTTGTTGCACAGAGTAAAGCCTACGGCTCTTTGCTGCTTGTTCTGCGCATTCAGTTTTTAACCGTGGTATCTAAGAGAAACAGTAGGTTAGTTCAGTGAGGCATTCGCCAAAGTGTTCCTTCACAGAGTGGAGTTTGTAGCATTTTGCTGCCTCTTCTGCGCTTTCAGTTCTTAACCGTGCTAACTAAAAGAAACAAGAGGTTAGTTCAATGAGTCACTCGATACTGTCTTGTTTCACAGAGTAAAGCATATGGCTCTTTGCTGCTAGTTCTAGGCATTCAGTTTTAACCGTGCTACCTAAATGAAACAAGAGATTTGTTCAGTGAGGCACTCGCCAGTGTGTTGGTTCACAGAGTAAAGCGAATGGCTCTTTGCTGCTTGTTCTCTGCATTCAGTTTTTAACGGTGCTATCTAAGTGAAACAAGAGGTTAGTTCATTGAGGCACTTGCCAAAGTGTTCCTTCACAGAGTGGAGTATGTAGCACTTTGCTGCCTGTTCTTCGCATTCAGTTCTTAACGGCGCTACCTATATGAGACAAGAGGTTAGTTCAATGAGGCACTCGCCACAGTGTTGGTTCACAGAGTGGAGTGTATAGGACATTGCTGCCTGTTCTGTGCATTCTGTTCCTAACAGTGCTACCTAAAAGAAACAAGAGGTTAGTTCAATGAGGCACTCGCCACTGTGTTGTTTCACAGAGTAAAGCATATGGCTCTTTGCTGCTATTTCTAGGCATTCAGTTTTAACCGTGCTACCTAAATGAAACAAGAGTTTAGTTCAGTGAGGCACTCGTCACTGTGTTGTTTCACAGAGTAAAGCGTACGGCTCTTTTCTGCTAGTTCTGCGCATTCAGGTTTTAACCGTGCTGTCTAAGTGAAACAAGAGGTTAGTTCCATGAGGCACTCGCCACTGTGTTGTTTCACAGAGTAAAGCGTATGGCTCTTTGCTGCTTGTTCTGCGCATTCAGCTTTTAACCGTGCTGTCTAAGTGAAACAAGAGGTTAGTTCAATGAGGCACTCGCCAAAGTGTTCCTTCACAGAGTGGAGTATGTAGCAATTTGCTGCCTGTTCTGCGCATTCAGTTCTTAACCGTGCTAACTAAAAGAAACAAGAGGTTAGTTCAGTGAGGCACTCGTCACTGTGTTGTTTCACAGAGTAAAGCGTATGGCTCTTTGCTGCTAGTTCTGCGGTTTCATTTTTTAACCGTGCTACCTAGGTGAAACAAGAGGTTAGTTCAATGAGGCACTCGCCACAGTGTTGTTTCACAGAGGAAAGCCTATGGCTCTTTGCTGCTAGTTCTGAGCATTCAGGTTTATACCGTGCTACCTAAATGAAACAAGAGGTTAGTTCATTGAGGCACTCGCCACAGTGTTGGTTCACAGAGTGGAGTGTATAGCACCTTGCTGCCCGTTCTGCGCGTTCAATTCCTAGCTTTGCCTACCTAAATGAAACAAGAGGATAGTTCAGTGAGGCATTCGCCACTGTGTTGTTTCACAGAGTAAAGCGTATGGCTCTTTGCTGCTAGTTCTAGGCATTCAGTTTTTAACCGTGCTACGTAAATTAAACAAGAGGTTCGTTCAGTGAGGCACTCGCCACTCTGTTGTTTCACAGAGTAAAGCGTATGGCTCTTTGCTGCCTGTCCTGCGCATTCAGTTCTTAACCGTGCTAACTAAAAGAAACTAGAGGTTAGTTCAATGAGGCCCTCGCCAGTGTGCCGTTTCACACAGTAAAGAACATGGCTCTTTGCTGCTAGTATAGGCATTCAGTTTTTAACCGTGCTACCTAAATGAAACAAGAGGGTAGTTCAGTGAGGCACTCGCCACAGTGTTGGTTCACAGAGTGGAGTGTATACCACCTTGCTGCCTGTTCTGGGCATTCAGTTCCTAACAGTGCTACTTAAATTAAAGAAGAGGTTAGTTCAGTGAGACACTCGCCACTGTGTTGTTTCACAGAGTAAAGCGTATGTCTCTTTGTTGCTTGTTCTGCGCATTCAGTTTTTAACCGTGCTACCTGAATGAAACAAGAGGTTAGTTCAATGAGGCATTCGCCCCTGTGTTGTTTCAGAGTAATGTGTGTTCCTCTTCGCCCCAAGATCTTTGCATTGGGTTCCAAGCGCTGCTAACCTACTGGTACAGGTTAGGGGAATGAGGTCTTGCACACCATGTTGTTTCACAGAATTTAGTAGAGAACACTTTCCTGCTAGTTCAGCGAATTGGATACCGTACACTGCTATCTTACTGATACAAGAGGTTACTTCACAGAGTCACTCGCCACAGTGTTGTTTCACAGACAGGAGTGTATGGCACTTTGCTGCCAGTCCTGGGCATTCAGTTAGTAACCTTGCTACCTATATGAAACAAGGGTTTAGTTCACTGAGGCACTCGCCACAGTTTTCGTTCACAGAGTGGAGTATATAGCACGTGGCTTCTATTTCTGTGCATTCTGTTCCTAACCGTGTTACCTAAATGAAACAAGAGGGTAGTTCAACGAGGCACTTGCCACAGTGTTGCTTCACAGAGTGGTTATATAGCACATCGCTCCAACATTTGTGCATTGGATTCCATACGCTGCTAACGTACTGAAACAGGTTAGAGGAATGAGTCCTTCCACTCAGTGTTGTTTCACAGAAATGAGTACACGACACTTCGCTGCTAGTTCTGCGAATTGGATTCCGAACACTGCTACCTTACTGAAGCAAGAGGTTACTTCAGAGAGGCACTCGCCCCAGGGTTGTTTCACAGAGTGGACTGTATGGCACTTTGCTGCCTGTTCTGCACATTCAGTTCCTAACCGTGCTACCTAACTGAAACAAGAGGTTAGTTCAATGAGGCACTCGACACAGTGTTGTTTCACAGAGTTGTGTGTATGGCAATTCGCTCCAAGATCTTTGCAATGGATTCCAAACGCTGCTAAGCTACTGAATCAGGTTGGAGGAATGAGGCCTTCCACACAGTGTTGTTTCACAGAATTGAGTAGAGGACACTTTGCTGCTAGTTCTGCGAATTGGATACCGTACACTGCTACCTTACTGAAACAAGAGGTTACTTCAGAGAGGCACTCACCACAGTGTTGTTTCACAGACCGGAGTGTATGGCACTTTGCTTCCTGATCTGCGCTTTCAGCTTCTCGCACTGCTACCTTACCGATACAAGATGTTACTTGAAAGAGGCAATCCCCACAGGGTTATTTCACAGACATGAGGCATGTCACCTCTCATGATTCTATATCACACTTGCTGAAACAAGCTGGTTGTTGTAGGCGGCCATCAGCACTGCGTTCTTTCACAGAGTTTCCCACAGTGTTGTTTCACAGAGTTGTGTGTATGGCACTTAGGTCTAAAATCTGTGCGTTGGATTCCACGCGCTGTTAACTTACTGAAACATGGAGTAGAGGAATGAGGCCTTCCACACAGTGTTGTTTCTCAGAATTGAGTGTACAACACTTTGCTGCTTGTTCTACGAATTGGGTTCGTCTACTGCTACCTTACTGAAACAAGTGTTTACTTCAGTGAGACACTCGCCATAGTTTTATTTCACCGAGTGGAGTGTATGGCTCTGCGCATTCAGTTCCTCACACTGCTAACTTACTGAAACAAGATGTAACTTGAAGGAGGAGTTCCCCACAGTGTTATTGCAGAGAGTTGAGTGCATGCCACCACGCTACCTGTTCTGCTCTTTCTATATCACACACCGCTTACTTGCTGAAAGAAGCTGTTCGTTGCAGGAGGCATTCCGCACTGTGTTGTTTCACAGAGTTGAGTCTATGGCACGTTGCTGCTAGTTCTGCGCATTCAGTTCCTCACACCGTTAACTTACTGACACAAGATGTAACTTTTAAGAGGCACTACCCACAGTGTTACTTCAGAGAGTTGAGTGCATGGTACTTTGCTGCCTGTTCTGCGCATTCTATATCACACACTGCTAACTTGCTGAAACAACCTGTTAGTTGCAGGAGGCCTTCCGCACTGCATTGTTTCACAGAGTTGAGTGTATGAGACTTCACTACTAGGTCTGCGCATTCTGTATCACACAATGCTAACCTACTGAAACAAGAGTTTAGTTCAATGAGGCATTCCCCACCGTGTTGTTTCACCGAGTTGAGTGCATGCCTCCTCGCTGCCTGTTCTGCGCATTTTATGTCACACACTGCTTACTTGCTGAAACAAGCTGTTAGTTGCGGGAGGCCTTTCATACTCCGTTGTTTCACAGAGTTGAGTATATGCCACTTCGCTGCTATGTGTGCACATTCAGTTTCACACCATGCTAACTTACTGAAATGAGCGGTTAGTTGAATGGGGCATTCCCAACTGTGTTGTTTCTCAGAGCGCAGACCTCCCAGAGAAGTGCCACACACTCAACTCTTGAAGCAACCCTGTGCAAAATGCCTCTTTCACGTAACATGTAGTTTCAGTTAGTTAGCAGTGTGAGGAACTGAACGCGCAGAAGAAGTAGCAAAGTGTCATTCGCTCCAGGCTGTGAAACAACATGGTGGGGAATGCCTCTTTCAACTAACATCTTTGTTCTGTAAATTAAGTGGTTGTGGATTGCCGTGAGCAGAACTAGGAGCAAAGTGTTATGCACTCATCTCTGTGAAACAACACTGTAGCAAATGGCTCCTTCAACTAATATCGTGTTTCAGTAAGTTAGCATTGTGTGAAACTGAATGCGCAGACCTCGCAGTGATGTGCCATACAGTCAACTCTGTGAAACAACACTGTGGGGAATGCCTCTTTCATCTAACATCTTGTGTCAGTAAGTTAGCAGTGTGAGGAAAGGAATGGGCAGAACTAGCAGCGAGGTGCCATATGCTCCAGGCCTTGAAACAACGCTGTGGGGAAGCCTAATTCAACTAACATCTTGTTTCTGTAAGTTTAGAGTGTGTGGATTCCCATGATCAGAACTAGGAGCAAGGTACTGTGCAATCATCTCTGTGAAACAACACTGTGGGGAATGCCTCCTTCCCCTAATATCTTGTTTCAGTAAGTTACCAGTGTGTGAAATTGAATGGCAGAACTAGCAGCGAATTGTCGTCATAAGCTTCACTCTGTGAAACAACACTGTGGGGATTGCCTCATTGACCCAACCTCTTGTTTCCATAAATTAGCATTGTGAGAAACTGATTGCGCAGACCTCGCAGCGAAGTGCCACACACTCAACTCTGTGAAACAACACTGTGGAAAATGCCTCTTTCGCGTAACATCTAGTTTCGGTAAGTTAGCAGTGTGAGGACCTGAATGCACAGAACTAGCCGCGAAGTGCCATATGCTCCAATCTGTGAAGCAACACTGTCAGGAATGCCTCATTGAATAAACATCTTGTTTCATTAAGTTAAGAGGGTGTGGATTCCCATACACAGAACTAGCAGTGAAGTGCTATGAACTCAACTCTGTGAATCAACACGGTGGGAATGCCTCTTTGAACTATCCTCTTGTTTCAGTAAGTTAGCATTGTATGAAATTGAATGCGCAGACTAGCAGCGAAGTCCAATAGACTCCGTTCTGTGAATCAGCACTGTAGGGAATGCCTCAATCAACTAACATCTTGTTTCAGCAAGTTAGCAGTGTGAGGAACTGAGTGCGCAGAACTAGCAACAAAGTGCCATACACTCCACAACACTGTGAAACAACAAGTGGGGAATACCTAATTCAACTAACATCTTGTTTCTGTAAGTTAAGAGGGTGTGGATTCCCGTGAGCAGAACTAGGAGGAAAGTGCTGTGCACTCATCTCTGTGAAACAACACTGTGGGGCAATGCCTCAAGCAACTAATAACTTGTTTCAGTAAGTTATCAGTGTGTGAAACTGAATGCGCAGAACTAGCAGCGAGATGCCATTCACTCTACTCTGTGAAACAACACTGTGAGGAACGCCTCATTGAACTAAGCGCTTGTTTCAGTAAGTTACCAGTGTGTGAAAGTGAATGCGTAGACCTACCAGCGAAGTGCAATACACTCAATTCTATGAAACATCACTGTGGAGAATGCTTCATCCGACTAACGTTCTGTTTCAGTAAGTTAACAATGAGTAGATCCAACACGCAGGTCTTGGAGCGAAGTGCCATACACTCAACTCTGAAAAAACACTGTGGGGTATGTGTCTTTCAACCAACATCTTGTTTCAGTAAGTCAGCAGTGTGTGGAATGGAATGGGTAGAACTAGCAGTGAAGTGCCATATACTGAACTCTGTGAAAATACACGGTGGAGAATGCCTCTTTCAGCTAACATCTTGTTACCGTAGCTGAGCAGTGTATGGAATCTAAAGCGCAGAACTAGCAATGAATGCCGTATTCTCCACTCTGTGAAAGAACACTGTAGGGAATGTCTCATTCAACTAACTTCTCGTTTCAGTGAGTGAGCAGCATATGGAATCCAATGCGCAGAACTAGAAGCGAAGTGCAATATACCCAACTCTGGGATGGAATACTGTGGAGAAAACAAACTTCACCGAACATCCTGTTTCAGCAAGTTAGTAGTGTGGGATATCAAACATGCAGAACCAGCAGCGAGGTGCCATACACTCAACTCTTTGAAACAATATTGTGGGGAATACCTCCTTTCACTAACATCTTGTTTCAGTAAGTCAGCAGTGTATGGATTCCAATGGACAGAAGGAGCGAAGTGCAATTCACTTAAGTCTTTGAAACAACAGTGTGCGGAAGGCCTCCTTCAACCAACATCTTGTTTCAGCAAGTTAGCAGTGTGTGGAATCCAAATCGCAGATCTTGGAGCGAAGTGCCATACCCTCAACTCTGTAAAATAACACTGTGCGGAGTGCCTCAATCAACTAACACCTTGTTTCAGCATGTTAGCAGTGTGTGGAAGTGAATGTGCAGAACTAGCAGCGAAGTGCCATACTCTCAACTCTGAAGCAAAACCGAGGGGAATGTCTCATTCAACTAACGTCCTGTTTCAATAAAGTAGGAATTTGTTGAGTAACATTCACAGAAATAGGAGCAAAGTGCCATACGCTCAACTCTGTAAAACAACACTGTGGGGAATGCCTCCTTCAATTAACATCTTTTTTCAGTAAGTTCAGGGCGTGGCATCCCATGCGCAGAACCCGAAGCCAAGCACCATTCACTCAACTCTGGGATACAACGCTGTTGGGAATGCTAACTAACATCTTGTTTCAGGAAATGAGCAGTGGATGGAATCCATTGCGCAGCAATAGTTGCGAGGTCCAACACCCTCTACACTGAAAAAGCACTGTGGGGAATGCCTCCTTTCACTAACATTTTGTTTCAGTAAGTGAGCAGTGTTTGAAATCCATAGCGCAGAACTAGGAGTGATGGTCTGCCACACACTCAACTCTATGAAACAACACTGTGAGGAATGTGTCATTCAACTAACATCTTGTTTCAGGAAATGAGCGGTGGATGGAATCCATTGCGCAGCAATAGTTGCGAGGTCCAACACCCTCTACACTGAAAAAGCACTGTGGGGAATGCCTCCTTTCACTAACATTTTGTTTCAGTAAGTGAGCAGTGTTTGAAATCCATAGCGCAGAACTAGGAGTGATGGTCTGCCACACACTCAACTCTATGAAACAACACTGTGAGGAATGTGTCATTCAACTAACATCTTGGTTCAGGAAGTGAGGAGTGGTTTGAATCGAATTCGCAGAACTAGGAGCGGAGTGCAATGCACTCAATTGTGTCAAACAACACTGTTGGGAATGCATCAATCAACTGACATCTTGTTTCAGTGTGAGGTTTACTGAATCCCATGCATCCCATGCCCAGCACTAGGAGCATAGTGCAATACACTGAACTTAGTGAAACAACAATGTTCGGAACACATTATTGAACAAGCATCTCGTTTCAGTAGGTCCGAAGTGTTGAATCAATCTCATGCGCAGAAATACAAGCTAACTGCAATGCACTCAATTCCGGTAACCAACACTGCAGGGTATGCATCATTCAATCAACATCTTCTTTCAGTAAGTTCAATTCCAGGCACAGAACTAGGAGCGAAGTGCCATACACTCAACTCTGTGAAACAAGAGTGATGGGAAAGTATCACTCAACTAACATCTGGTTTCAGTAAGTTAGTAGTGTATTGAATCCCATGCGCCGAACAAGGATCTAAGTGCCGTGCACTCAAATCTGTGAATCAAGACTGTAGGGAATGCATCATTCAAGTACCATCTTCCTTCATTAAGTTACTAGTGTGCTGAATCCTTTCCAAAGAACTAGGAGCGAAGTGAAATGCACTCAACTCTGCAAAACAACACTGTGGGGAATGCATGATTCACTAACATCTCGGCTCAGTAAGTGAGGAGTGTTTTGAATACCACGCGCAGAACTAGGACCAAAGTGCCATACACTCAACTCTGTGAAATAACACTGTGGGGAATGCATCATTCAACTGACACCTTGTTTCAGTAAGTTAGTGGTGTATTGGATCCCAGGCCCAGAACTAGAAGTGAGCGTCAATACACTGAAATCGTGAAACAACACTGTGCAGAACACATCTTGGAATTAACATCTCGTTTCAGTCAGTTAGTAGTGTGTTGAATTCCATGAGCAGAGCTAGGAGCAAAGTGCCATACATTCAACTCTATGAGAAAACACTCAGGGGAATGCATCATTCAACTGATACCTTGTTTCAGTAAGTTAGTAGTTTGTTGAATCCCATGCACAGAACTAGGAACAACGTGTCATACACTCCACTCTGTGAAACCACACTGTGATCATCATTTGACTACCCTCATGTGTCACTAGGTGAAGAGTTTTTAAATCCCCTGCAAGGACTAAGGGAAATGCCATATTCTCAACTCTGTTCATCAACATTGTGGAGATTGCATCATTCAACTAACATCTTGTTTCACGAAAATGGATGTGTTTGAAAACGTGTGCCCGGATCTTGGAGGGAAGTACCATATACTCGTTTTGTCAAAGAACACGGTGGGCAATGCTTCATTCATCTGACGCCTTGGTTCACTGTGTTAGTAGCGTTTGAAATCCAGGAAGGAGGTGTCCTCTTCTAAGGGCCAGATTGCCAGCAGCTGGTGCTGGGCCTCCCTTCTCCATATTTCACTTCCTCCAAGGTCTCTAGGACTCCAGCCCTCCTTATCCATCTTGACACATCTTTGATCTCTTGCATAACAAGGTTCTTTCTCCCATCCATCTCGGTCAGTGTCTCAAGAGTCCTATCATCTGCCTTCCACCTGGGGGTCTGGTCCAGTCCTTGTGTTCTGGGAGAGGTTTGGCCACAGGGCTCCTTCTTCATTAACTCACTGGGTTTCAAAATTATGTGGCCATTCAGATGCCCAGGGCATTGGAAGGCAACCAGCGGAGGTTGTTTGGGGGTGTAACCGGGCAGAGATTTGGGCAGGGAGCTGGTCTCCTTCTGGGTCGAGGGCAAATGAAGCCAGGCATCTTCGTTCCAAGCGGATCCCCATTCCCACTGGAAATGTCGAGCTTTAGCCCATCTCGTGCCCATATCTTTCCCCTTTCTGTATTTCTGACCATTTATGTTTGTCTCTCTTAGGACCCCTGGAGCCATCACTCACGCAGCTGGCATCGCTGGGTAGGCTGCAAAATCCCCCTCTGCTCCTGGTTCAGTGAGGGTGCTCAGGCTCTGCTCTACCAGAGGAAAGATGACCCAAGAAAGATGTCCCTGTGTGCCTGGTGCTTCGCCTGCTCTGCTATGGAGCGTGTGGGGGACCCTGATTGGTTCCCTGACCTGGATGATTGCTTTCCTTCATTCTGGAATGCAGCCAGATTGCCCATGGGCAGTAGGCATGAGGAGGGCGTCGGCATTGGAAGAGCCTTTGCCAGGAATTAGGGAAGCAAGCGCTTGTTACAGATTCCTGAGCAAGAGCACTCCAAAGCTAGTAGCTCCAGCTCCAGCACTGCTGGCTCCCTCGACTGATGGGAAAAGTGGCAGGGAGAGACCAAGCCAGAAATTGAGCCTCCTCAAGAAAGATGGCACGCTTCCTGCTCACAGAGTTCCCACGTAGAATCCTTCAGAGTGCTCTTTGGCCTTAACCCACAGGACTCTCTTATTCGCAATACAAGCTGGTTGATAGGAGAGTGCACTGCATACTTCATTCTCCAAGTCATGTGTGATGAAGAACTCTGGCAGGCAATGGTGTGCCTGCATTGCCACCCCTGAGCCCTTTTGAGGAAAGACACTTTGCATGGAAACTCTTCTGAGACAGTGTCTCAGCCTGGGGCTTTGGTGTTGTTTTTGTGATGGTGATAGAGGTGTTGCATTTGTCCCCTCTGAATTTTGTTTCAGAATGATGTGGCCCTCCCTAAACCCAGGGTGTGTGCAGGCAGCCAGGGAGAATGCTTGTGGGGAGGCTAAGCCAGAGTTTTGAGGTGGATCCCGCCTCCTGTGTGGGACAAGGGGAAGGAAGAGTCGTGGTCTCCTTGTTTCCCCCATGGCAATTTGAATGCACGGCTTGACTCACCTTATTGTCATTTCTCTACCATTGCTGCTCTCCGAACTTGGTCTCCGTTCACACGCGAGACCCTGTGTCTGTTCCCTGCACCAACAAACATCCCTGGAGCGGAGGTGAGTTCCAAGCCTTTCCTGGGCCAAGGCAGGGCTTGCAGAGTCTGATATCCCGGAGGACAGCTGACCCCCTGTCCATGAGCCCTTGGTGCTGGGAAGGCCACAGTACCGTGGCAATGAGTAGTCACATGGACCCTGCCCTAACGGCTGGAGCTACCCTCAATCGGAAGAACAGACAGTCTGGGCATGTGCAGCATGCTCCATGACCTGATCAGTGCACTGAAAGCCTTTAGAATATATTCTGCACCAAGGCATCGTTCCCACCTCTAGACCATTACATGGAAGGACCCTCTTTGCATCTTGGAACCTCTGCTGCCCCTCTCGATGAATATGATGGACAGAAACACACCAGAAGTCAACATTCCCCTCTATTTCTTAAGGAAGGATGTGGGCCTCTGGCTCACAGGGCTCCACAGAGCATCCTTTGGAACACTCCTGTAGCAAAAGCCCCCAAATGGTCCCTGTGATCCCTGAGCTGGCCTGCTTGTGAATACATTGTGCTAGTCAAGTTCAATTCAACATGAAGAACTCTGGGCCTCGGTGGATCCAGTTTCATAGCACAGGTTTATCATCCATCAAGGACCGTCGTGGGGTCCATACAAATTCAGCCTTTCAGAGTGCTATCTCCGGCTTGCAGATGCCCAAAGGGGACAAGCCCTTAAGACTGTGGGAAAGCTGGAGAGAAAGGAGCCCAGGCCTTTTGGTTTCAGGACTACATGGACATTCAGAGCACTAGGACATCAAAAGGAGTCCAGTCGAGAGCTGTTTTTGGCCAGGCAGGGCCAGACGTATTAGCGGGGAGCTGGCTTCCTTGCTGGACCTAGGGGAATTGAGAGAAACATCTCCATTGCACATGGATCACATTCCCATTGCATTGCAGGCCCTTTGGTCCTGGCTGAAGTCATTCCTGTGCTTCTGACTGCCTCTTCATTCACCCTTAGGTGCCATGGAGCTGGCATTCACCGAGCAGGCATCCGGGGATGGGCGTCCAGTGGGAGCTGGGTCTCTTGCTCAATAACAGCCATGAGCATCGGGTATCCCAAAGGAGAATAGCCTCCTATTCCTGAGCTTGGTGCTTGGCTGTCGGAAGCAAGGGGTGGAGGGGGGGCGGGTGGCTAGAGTGGAAGCAGCTCATCTCCTTGCTCTGCCTGTTTGAGGTGTGTTCCTTCTGAAAAGCAGCCAGTTCACACTGGAGCAGTAGGCTCCAGAAGCTGGTCAGCACACAAAAGCCCTAGACACTAAGAGGGAACCACTTCCCCTCTCCACACTTTGGCGCCACAGCTGAGGGAAGCTCGCAGATACAGCACTGTCACTGCCTACTCCACTTCATGATGGGAAAAGTCAGAAATGCAGACCAATTCCCAGGGCTCTCCGGGTCCTTCTGAAAGAAGGCAGATCTGCTGCTGACAAGGCTCCCGCACAGAGACACTAGATGGCGCCGTTGCCTAAGCCATCAGTGTTCTTTTTCTTCTTCAGGCCAGATTGCTGGCAGCTGAAGCTGGGCACTTCCTTTTCCATATTTTCCTTCAATCCAGGTCTGCAGAACTCCTGCCATCCTGAATCATCGGGACACATCTTTACTCTCATATAGAAACAGGGTTCTTGTCACAACTGTTACTTCAGAGTAACGTACTCAAGAGTCCTATCTGAAGAGAGCGTTTTTCAGTTTCTTGTCCTAAGTGACAGCCCTGCATTAGTTTGAAGCCAGTTCTCTCTTCTGCTAAACATAGAGGGGTACTGTGTTAGAGGTAGTGTGCCCCAGACTTCGGCTTACTGTGAACCTTGTTAAGGGTTATCATTGCTGAGAATTCTGTTTTGATTGCTGTTTGCTGTGAACACTGTGAAACTTTTCTTGGGGTGCTGTGAGGCCTGTTTCGTTTGCTATGTATTAGACTAAGTTGCTGTATGTTAAATCTTGTTAGGCATTTGAGTTAGAGACTTCGGAATGCACTAGACTCCTGACCCATTTGCTGTGATTGCTGTGAACCCTGTTTGCTGTGTTCGAGAATTGCCATGTTGTGAAAGTATAGTGCTGTTAAGGCTAAGGCCACTCCATTTTGGTTAAAGTTCCATCTTAGAGTAGTTCTGGGCCCCGAGTTCCAGGAAAACGAGTCACCCTGGACTCTGCCCCGGGTTCCAAGAAACAGAGTAGCCAAAAGGCCGGACCCAGATTAGCAGACACAGTCACCACCCGGGCTGGGACTGGACCCTGATTAGCAGACCCTGCCTCCACCTTGAGTTCCAGGGAAACCACAGGAAGTCAGATTCCTAGAATAGCCCCTGGCAAAACTAATCAGTGTCCAGCCCACACACGCTGACCATTTGATTCTGCGCGGGACCCCCAAGCTAAGCTAATCCATAGCTAGCCCGCACCCGCCAAGTATGAAATACTCAATGAGAAACTAGCCCGCGAAATCCAATCCATCAATTCAAAGGATCCCCATTCCCGCCCAAAAAGTGTACTCAAACCCTCATAAAAAGCCTGTGTAAACCTGGCTCAGGGCTCTTGCCACTGCACCGCTGCGTCGGGAGGTGCAAGAGTCCGAGCTTGAGCTTCGAATAAAGACCCTTTGCGTTTGCATCAGTCCCGGCTCCCCGGCGGTCTTCTTGGGATCCAGAATTTGGGCACAAAAATTGGTGCGTTGGCCGGGAATCCCCGAGACCCCCAGGGACCCCAGAACTGAAGGGTCCTGCACCGGTCAATGAGTCTGTGTTTTGTTGTCCTGTCTGTCTGTGCTGTTTGCTAAGTCTGTGCTGCTCAAGTGAGCCTATGAAAGTGAAAAGGGAGCTCCCGTGGTATCTGGGCCAGCAAAAGACCTAAGGGGACGTGCTGTTGGGTTGCTGGCGGGGGAGTTCTGGGAGACGTCCTGAACCCCCTTCTGGAGGGTCGTCCTCGTTCTTCAGGAGAGGATGAACCACTCATCCATAAAAGGTCCTCGTTCTTCAAGAGAGGACAAACCCCCTGTCTGTACGTCCTCGTTCTTCAGGAGAGGACAAACCCCCTGTCTGTAAGTCCTTGCTCTTCAGGAGAGGACAAACCCCCTGTCTGTAAGTCCTCATTCTTCAGGAGAGGACAAACCCCCTGTCTGTAAGTCCTCGTTCTTCAGGAGAGGACAAACCCCCTGTCTGTAAGTCCTCGTTCTTCAGGAGAGGACAAACCTCTTGTCTGAAAGTCCTCGTTCATCAAGAGAGGACAAACCCCTTGTCTGAAAGTCCTCGTTCTTCAGGAGACGACAAACCCCTTATCTGTAGAAGTCCTCGTTCTTCAGGAGAGGACAAACTGCTTATCTGGGAAAGCCCTCATGCTTCCCGAGAGAAGCAGAACAGGGCACTCATAGACTATCGCCCCTCAGATCACTTTCGGTTTTGTTTAAAGGAGCACAGAGGAAAATTCCTTGGCTGTTGTGACTTTCCGTTATGTGTTGACTTCGTGTTTGTGACTCTTTGCACTGACGATATAGAACAGACTGTGACGACTCCTCTTTCTCTCATGACGAAGCATTTTAAAGATGTTAAGAGCCGGGCTCACGACCTGAGCCTTGAAATTAAAAGAGAAAAATTCATAACTCTTTGTTCCTCCAAGTGGCCATCGCTGAACGTCGGATGGCCACCCGAGGGCACCTTAAACTTACCTATTCTCTTACAGGTTAAGCAGGTCATCTTCTGGCCAGGGCGTCAGGGACACCCAGACCAGATCCCCTATGTCTTGACATGGCAGGATCTGATTGAGACTCCCCCTGTTTGGTTAAAGCCCTTCCTCCGCCCGCCGATGACATCCACCAAAAGTGTTCTCGCTCTGCAGGAGCGGGAATCCCCTATGGGAACCCCTACCCCACGCACCAGGCCATCAGCCCTGCTTTACCCCGTACTCCAAAATGAGTCTGATGAGGAGATACTGCTTCCCCCGCCCTATCAGCCACAAGTGCAGCCTGGTGGCACTGCTGCGGAAGGTGCCGAAAGTCAAGCGGCACCAGATATTGGGGCACCTGCTAGGACAGGCCCTGCTGCAGGGACTCGGGGGAGGGCCCATAGAGTAACACAATCCCCGCAGGGACCAGCTAACTCTACCATCCTTCCCCTGTGAGCAATAGCTCCCCCGGACGGGGCAAGGAACCAAATGCTGTATTATTGGCCTTTTGCTACTAGCGATTCATATAACTGGAGGACCCAAAATTCCAAATTCGCAGAAAATCCTAAAGATGGAATCAACTTGTTAGACACTGTTTGTTCACCCATCAGCCCACCTGGGACGACTGCCAGCAGTTGTTGCAGGTCCTCTTCACTACAGAAGAGCGTGAGAGGACCCAGACAGAGGCCCAAAAACTGGTTTTGGGCAACAACGGACAGCCAACTGCAGACCATCAATGCTGTTTTTCCCCTTTCGCGCCCCAGTTGGAATTTCAATATGACTAGAGGTAAGGAGAGGCTCCCGGTTTAACGCCAGACTCTAATGGCAGGTCTCAGGGCAGCTGCACGAATGCCCACCAATTTGGCCAAGGTAGGGGATGTCCAACACGGTAAGGACCAAAGTCCAGCTGCCTTTCTAGAACGGGTCATGGAAGCATTTAGGCAGTACACCCCCATGGACCCAATGGCACCTGAAAATAGGGCAGCAGTAATAATGGCATTTGTGAATCAGGCAGCACCAGATATTAGAAAAAAGTTACAGAAAATAGGCAGGCTAGGAGAAAAGAGCATACAGGACCTGATGGCGGTGGCAGAAAGGGTTTACAACAACAGAGAAGACCCAGAGCAAAAGCAGACCAGGGAGAACGATCGACAGACCCAAAACCTGGCTAAGATACTCATAGCTGCCACCACAAGCGGTCCTCGAGAGAGAGAGTCACAACTTCGGGGGATTTTGACGGAACCAATTCCAGGTAAGGACCCCCGTCCCTCAGGGCGTCGCCTAAACTCAAACCAATGTGCCTATTGTAAAGAAAAAGGACATTGGATACGCAGTTGCCCCAAGAGAAGGCCCCAAGCTCCAGGTGCCCAGATCCTGGAGATCAAGAAAATAGATGACTAGGGGTGTCGGGCTTCGGCCCCCCTCCCCGAACCCAGGGTAACCCTCAAAGTGGAGGGGCAACCTGTTGACTTCCTCGTAGATACTGGAGCTCAACATTCAGTTTTAATAAAGCCGCATGGCCGGCTATCTAATAAGACTTCCTGGGTGCAGGGGGCAACTGGTCTAAACCAATACTCATGGACTACACGAAGAACAGTGGACCTAGGCGTGGGCCGGGTATCCCACTCGTTCATGGTCATCCCAGATTGCCCCTACCCCCTGCTCGGACGTGACCCATTATCAAAAGTAGGAGCCCAGATCAGTTTCCATCCAGAGGGAGCCAAAGTTATGGACAGTGGGGGACGTCCAATCCAAGTCCTCACAGTCAGCCTCCATGATGAACATCGCCTCCACCAGATCTCATCCCCTCCCATGTTGGACATAGATAATTGGCTAAAACAGTACCCGCAGGCCTGGGCAGAAACTGGGGGAATGGGACTAGCTAAACATAGGCCAGCGGTCTATATAGAACTAAAGCCAGGTGCAGATCCAGTCAGAGTCCGGCAGTACCCAGTGTCCCTGGAAGCCCGCCTAGGAATCACCCCCCGCATCTGGAGACTGCTAAAAGAAGGCATCCTAAGACCCTGCCAGTCAGCCTGGAATACCCCCTTGCTTCCGGTACGTAAACCACACACCAATGACTATAGGCCAGTACAGGACCTCAGAGAAGTTAACAAGCGGGTCATAGACATTCATCCCACAGTCCCTAGCCCCTACACCCTCCTCAGCTCCTTGGCCCCAACGCGAACCTGGTATACGGTGTTAGATTTGAAAGATGCTTTTTTCAGCCTGCCCCTGGCCCCAAAAGGCCAGGACTTGTTTGCATTCGAGTGGACCGATCCTGAGGAAAGGATCCACGGACAGCTGACTTGGACAAGATTGCCACAAGGATTTAAAAACTCCCCCACCATCTTTGATGAGGCGCTCCATGAAGACTTGGGTGAGTTTCGAACCCAGCACCCGGACTTAACATTATTGCAGTATGTAGATGACTTATTGATGGCAGCTGAAACTCAAGCAGCCTGCTTCCGAGGTACCAAGAGCCTATTACAGATGCTGGGGGACCTCGGATATCGGGCATCAGCAAAGAAGGCACAAATCTGCAAGACGGAGGTAAGCTACCCGGGCTACAAATTAAAAGATGGCCAGAGATGGTTAACAGAGGAAAGGAAAGAAACTGTGTTAAAAATTTCAACCCCCCAAAACGCACGTCAAGTGCGAGAGTTCCTTGGAACTGCCGGGTTCTGCCGCCTCTGGATTCTGGGTTTTGCAGAGCTCGCTAGACCCCTTTATGAAGCAGCCAAAGAAAGCAAAAAGTTCCAATGGACCGAGGCTACGGGGATGGCTTTCAAACGCCTCAAGGAGGCACTGCTGTCCGCCCCAGATTTAGCGCTCCTGGACTTGACTAAACCATTCCACCTCTATATAGATGAAAATAAGGGGATAGCAAAGGGGGTCCTGATGCAGTCCCTAGGGCCTTGGAAGAGGCCTATTGCTTACCTCTCCAAGAAATTGGACTCCGTGGCAGCCGGATGGCCCCCATGCCTGCGGATCATAGCAGCAGTAGCCATGCTAGTAAAAGATGCCAACAAACTTACTTGGGGACAAGAGTTATACATAATAACTCCCCATGCCATAGAGGGAATACTCCAACAGCCACCAGACAGATGGCTAAGCAATGCCCGCCTCACCCATTATCAAGGGCTCCTGCTAAATCCTGCCAGAATTGTTTTTCAGCGCCCCCCCCCCCCGCTACCTTGAACCCAGCAACCTTACTGCCAGCACCAGACCTAGATTCACCTCTCCATGACTGCACAGAAATCTTGGCCCAGGTCCATGGGGTCCGCGAGGATCTGCAGGACCAGCCGCTGCCCAACGCTGAGGTCACCTGGTACACGGACGGCAGCAGCTACATCAAGGACGGAATAAGGTATGCGGGGGCAGCAATTACGACTGAGACTGAGACTGTTTGGGCAGAGCCTCTGCCGGCGGGCACCTCTGCCCAACGGGCTGAACTTGTAGCCTTAACCAAGGCACCGACTTTGGGGAAGGACAAGAGACTGAACGTGTTCACTGATAGCACGTATGCCTTTGCCACGGCCCACGTTCATGGGGCCATTTACAGAGAGAGAGGGCTATTGACGGCAGAGGGAAAGACTATTCAAAACAAAGACGAAATACTAGCTCTCTTAAAGGCACTCTGGCTGCCTAAACAACTGGCCATAATACACTGCCCAGGCCACCAGAAACCAACCACACCTGTGGCCAAAGGCAATAACTTGGCCGATCAGGTAACCCGAGAGGTGGCTTTGCAGGTGGACTGTGCCTTAATGACCACCCTACCAGACCCCGGCCCAGGCAGCTTGCCGGTAACTCCTAGCTTCACCAAGGAGGACCTCGACTGGATTAAGAAGTTACTCTTGACCCAGTGCCTCCACGGATGGTGGAGAGCAGCAGACTGCAGCATAATTCTCCCAGAAGAGATGGGGAACAAAAGTCCTATCCAAGATGCACCGAGCCACCCATATGGGCACAAGGAAAATGCAAGACTTAGTGAGACGTGCCAGGATCACCATTAAAGACTCCAGGACAAAAATCGAACAGATAGTCGCTAGCTGCAAAGCTTGCCAATTAACTAACGCCAGCAGAAATGAAAAGAACTCTGGCTCCAGGGCTCGTGGAACCAGACCAGGAGCCTACTGGGAGGGAGACTTCACTGAGGTAAAGCCTGGAAAATATGGATATAAATATTTATTATTGTTTGTAGACACTTTTTCAGGATGGGTAGAAGCCTTTCCTACGAAACATGAGACTGCACAAGTGGTAGCCAAAAAGATGTTAGAAGACATCATGCCCAGGATTCCCTACCTTGGTAGGATCAGATAATGGACCAGCTTTCGTCTCAAAGGTAATACAGGGGATGGCACAGTTTCTTGGGGCTGATTGGAAATTACATTGTGCATATAGACCCCAGAGCTCAGGCCAAGTAGAAAGAATGAATAGAACCTTAAAAGAGACCTTAACTAAATTGATCATGGAGACTGGCGGTGACCGGGTGTCTCTCCTCCCCTTTGCCCTTTACAGGGTTAGAAACTCCCCCTATAAACTGGCACTAACTCCCTTTGAAATCATGTATGGGGTGCCCCCTCCTATACTCCCCAACCTACAGTCTAATGTGTTCACTGAACTTGATGATCATGAGCTTCTTATTTCCCTGAGGGAACTCCAGCGCACCCACCAGGAGGTCTGGCCCAGACTAAAAGCCATCTATGAGACTGGGCCCCCACCTGAGCCACATCGCTACCAACCTGGAGACTGGGTATACATGCGGAGACATCAGCAGGAGACCCTCCAACCGCAATTGAAAGGACCCTACATTGTGATCCTCACCACACCCACCGCCCTCAAAGTCGAAGGGATTGCTACCTGGATCCACTACACCCACGCCCGACCAGCTGACCCGTTCGCAGTTCCAGAGGACTTCATACCAGAATGGAAGGTCGAAAAGGACAAGGACAAGCCCCTAAAGCTAAGATTGCGCAGGGTGTAATGTGGTTGTTTGTTTGTATTGTTTTGTTTTGGTAACTATAGGACCTGCAATAGGAATTAGCATAGGAAAAGGCAACCCACACCAGCCTTTATTATTAACTTGGCAAGTTATACATACAGGCACGGGAGATTTGCTAAACAGCACATCCAAAGAGACACCTTTAAACACTTGGTTCCCTGAGCTACATATAGACTTATATGATCTTTTCCCCATTGAGGTAGTTGCAGCACCAGTCTACAGACGAAGTTCTTTTCCCGCAGCCCCCGCACCATTCCCTATATTTGGGAGAAAACAATTCTCCTCAGGCCGAAACTTTGTTCAGAGTCACCAATTTTATGTGTGCCTGGGGCACATTGAGGCTCAGGCCAGAAAATGTGGGGGGCCAACTGATTATTTTTGCTCTTCTTGGTCATGTGTGAGCACCGGAGACATAAGCTGGGCCCAGGGGTTTAAAGATGACCTTATTACAGTCTTAGAACATTAAAACCTGAAAGTAAGTACCTGGAAAACCAGAATAAATGCAACCCAGTGGTTATTAAATTCACTGACAAGGGATGAGAGGCAAGTTGGCTCACTGGGAAGAACGCTAGAGTCCCCTTCATTATGTTCACTGTGATGACTGCTGTGATACAGATTTGGGCTGATGTCATGTTAGATACAGAGGACATGTACATAGCCAGATCTTAAATAAGGCGGCTCATAAATCTAGTGTGATCTGGGAATTTCTTTCTTGAATGACTCCACTAGTTTCTCTTCTCCAGAAGATGCTCTATGGTTCAATTGCTCAGATTTAACAACAGACCCTAGGAATGAGCCTTCCTAGCACCGAGGGACAGACCAGACACTAGGAAAGCCATCCTAGCACCGAAGGACAGACTCTAGGGATGACTCCCCTAGCCCCGAAATATGTGGCCTTCTTCACATCCGGGCAGGCGACTTCTAGGGCCAAACACTGCTGAGCACCACCGACCACCTAGAGCCTAAAAAAGGAGAAAGCAAATGGGAGTCAAATTATCAGAGGCCCACTTTAGGCCACATAGATGCCGCCATAAGTATTCCTCAGTACATAACATTACATCATGTCCCATGATTGGGACAACACATAATCCAAAAGAAAAAGGGGGGAATTAGGAGAGCGTTTTTCAGTTTCTTGTCCTAAGTGACAGCCCTGCATTAGTTTGAAGCCAGTTCTCTCTTCTGCTAAACATAGAGGGGTACTGTGTTAGAGGTAGTGTGCCCCAGACTTCGGCTTACTGTGAACCTTGTTAAGGGTTATCATTGCTGAGAATTCTGTTTTGATTGCTGTTTGCTGTGAACACTGTGAAACTTTTCTTGGGGTGCTGTGAGGCCTGTTTCGTTTGCTATGTATTAGACTAAGTTGCTGTATGTTAAATCTTGTTAGGCATTTGAGTTAGAGACTTCGGAATGCACTAGACTCCTGACCCATTTGCTGTGATTGCTGTGAACCCTGTTTGCTGTGTTCGAGAATTGCCATGTTGTGAAAGTATAGTGCTGTTAAGGCTAAGGCCACTCCATTTTGGTTAAAGTTCCATCTTAGAGTAGTTCTGGGCCCCGAGTTCCAGGAAAACGAGTCACCCTGGACTCTGCCCCGGGTTCCGGGAAACAGAGTAGCCAAAAGGCCGGACCCAGATTAGCAGACCCGGTCACCATCCCGGCTGGGACTGGACCCTGATTAGCAGACCCTGCCTCCACCTTGAGTTCCAGGGAAACCACAGGAGGTCAGATTCCTAGAATAGCCCCTAACAAAGCTAATCAGTGTCCAGCCCACACACGCTGACTATTTGATTCTGTGGGGGACCCTCAAACTAAGCCAATCCATAGCTAGCCCGTGCCCGCCAAATATGAAATACTCAATGAGAAACTAGCCCGCGAAAATGCCAATCCATCAATTCAAAGGATCCCCATTCCCGCCCAAAAAGTGTACTCAAACCCTCATAAAAAGCCTGTGTAAACCTGGCTCAGGGCTCTTGCCACTGCCCCGCTGCGTCGGGAGGTGCGAGAGTCCGAGCTCGAGCTTCGAATAAAGACCCTTTGCGTTTGCATCAGTCCCGGCTCCCCGGCGGTCTTCTTGGGATCCAGAATCTGGGCACAACACTATCGTCTGCCTTACACCCGGGAGTCGGGTCCAGTCCTTGTGACTGGGGAAGAAGTCTTGTCCCAGGGCTCTGTCTTTGTTGATTCACCGCATTTCAAAAGTATGTGACCATTCAGAGGCCCAGGGTATTTTGGAGGGGACCGGCAGAGGATGTTTGGCACGTAGCCTGGGCCAGAGATGTGGGCACTGAGCTGTCCTCCTTCTGGGCCGAGGGCAAATGAAGCCAGGCATCTTCTTTCCCAGTGGATCCCCATGCCCACCGGAAATGTCGAGCTGTGGCCCATCTGACTCCCATTTCCTTCCCCTTGCTGTTTTTAGACCGTTTTCTCCCCCATGCTACCCATGGAGCCATCACTCAACAGCTGGCACCCCTGGCTAGGCTGCAAACTCTCACTGTGCTCCTGTGCTCAGTGAGAGCTATCAGGCTCTGCTCTACCAAGGAAAAGAAGTCCTTCAGTCCCTAGGTGCTTGGTGCTTGGCCTGCTGTGCTATGCAGGGTAAAGGGGAGCCAGCTTGCCTCACTGACCTGATGAGTGACTGGTGTTCATTCTGTGAAGCAGACAGTTTACACAGGGGCAGTATGAACCCGGAAGGGTCAGCACTGGAAGAGCCTTTGGCAGGAATTAGGGAAGCAAGTCCTCGTTGCCGATTCCTGAGCAAGAGTCCTCAGAAGCCAATAGCTACAGCTATTGCTGCCTCCCTCAACTGATGGGAATTGTGGCAGAGATATTACAATGCAGAAATCACTGGCTCCCAAAGAAGGAACGCAGGCTTCTTGCTGACAGGACTCTCGGGTGTAGTTGTTCAGGGGGCTCCTGTGGCAAAGCCCTCAGGCCTTTCTCCTTCCGGATACAGCCCAGTTGATAGGACCCTACGCTGGGTACTTCATGCTCAACATTCTTCCAGTCACGTGCGTAATGAACAGCTCTGGCACTGAGTGTCTCCACTGCCACCCCTTTGTCCTTTTCACGAAGAGGCTTTGCATGAAGACTATTCCAAGACAGAGTCTTAGAGTCATATGCTCTAAGTTTGCTCTTTTCAGTTTGGGGGTTTTGTGGTGTCCTTGGGACGGTAACAGAGATATTGCATTGAGCCCTTCTCAGTTTGGGTTCAGAATGATGTGGGCCTCGCCAAACCTAAGGTACATGAAGGGACCCAGGGAGACTGCTTGTGGGTAAGGCTAAGCCAGAGGTTAGTGGTGGAGCCTGCGTCCTGTGTGGGACAAAAGGAAGGGAAGGTAGAGGTCTGCTTCCTCGATTTTCCCCACGCCCCTTTGAATGGATAGCTTAGACTCCCCTTGTAGTCATTCCGCTCCCGTTGCCGAGTTGCTCGTTTGCTCTCACATCACACACTGAGACCATGTGACTCTCCCACACGCAACTGAGTTACGAGAATTGGAAACGAGTTTCCAGTCAGTTCCTGACCCAATGGAGGGCTCTGAGTGTCTGACGTCCCAGAGGACAATTGATTCCCATGTCCCTGAGCTCTTGTTGCTGAAGAGGTTACTATAGCTATAGTAAATCCTTTCTCTTCTTTGGATACAAGAGTTTCTCTGGAATTGTTTTAGAGCCCTTGTGTCAGAGGCAGTCCTGTCCTGTGAAGCTGGGAGTCTGGGGAAATCCTGGTGAGTGTGCAATAGGCTTGGCCACAGGCACCCTGTAGTTGGATTTCAGAATTTGTGGCCATCACCAGGCCTAGAGCATCTGTAGGTGCCTGCTGGAGAATGCTTGTGTGTAGGCTAAGCCAGAGGTGTGGGAATGGAGCTGGCCTCCTGTCTGGATCGAGAGTAGAGGAAGAAAGATAACTTTTCTGTGGAGGGACGCCAAGCCCTTGGGAGATGCCGAATTTTGGCACTGCTTCCACTCATGCACATCGCAAGGCTGCTTTCCTGGCTAGGTCTCCATTCATGGTCCAGGGGCCATGGCCATATGAATGATGCAGTTTCCCAGACAGTTCCTGAGGAAATTGTAGGAATACGGATCTGTCATCCCTCATGAAATCTGAGCATAAGGTGTTGCTTAGCTGGCTAGGGTACGCTGTGAGCATGGGTATCCAGTGGCCCTCCTCCCCCTCACTAATGGAGATGCCTTGATTTTGAAGAACAGCAGGTTTTCATGCGGGCGGGATGGGTCCAGGGTCCTGGTCAGCACACAAAGATACCTTTGGATGCAATCCTACACCAAGACTTGCCTCCCCAAAACACTTGCGTCATCCGGGACACATCCCTCCTACCGCTAGCTGTATCACAGCTACCCCAGTTACTGACGGCCAAGGACAGGACACACGCCTAGAGCCCAATCTTTCCCTCTGATTCTGAAGAAAGAATCTCGGAAGGCTCCTTGCTGACAGGGCTTTCAGGTGGAACTACTAGACGGCACTGTTTGCCAAAGACAACAGGTGTTTCTCCTTCCTCAGTCAGTTTGTGAGCTGGGGAAGACGGTGCTAGTCACGTCACTCTGTGCATTCTCTCATTCCTTCTGAGGGACACATCTCTGTGTGCCTAGCAGCAGAGGCAGGTGTGGAAGTAGACTCTCTGATTCTGAGATACAGTTCTGCTTTGCCCGGTTGCTCTCTATGCCTTCTCTCCTGGGACCAGGAGGTGGTAGTGGGATGGGGTGGTTGCTCCAGACCTACTTCTGGAGCAGAGCCTTTGCTGCATTATCATGCACGCCTCATAAGGTAGGGAGCACACTCATGCACTGTGGGGTTAGTGTACCACCGGTATACTTCATCTACAGGTGTGGCTCACCACTCCCCACTGACACCCTAGCCAGGATTCATGGAGCCTGACATCACACCTCTGGACCACTGTGTAGGGAGTTCTGTATCCAAACTCTCCCTGTACAGTGGGGTGACTGATCTGATCGAGAGACTAGGACTGACCCAGATCACAGGAGGTAGGAAGAGTCCAGAGGATAAGGCTGGGCTCGGGCCCT
>JAINVK010001208.1:0-47170 GCA_030068075.1 Paguma larvata
ACCCTGGGTCCAGGGGCTTGGGCCTCAGGCCTTCAGAAACGGTCTCCTGCACACCTGAGAGTTGCCATTCTGCTGGAGGTCTGTATTCTTCCTCCTGAAACAGAGGGAAGACTGTCCTGCCCATCAGGAAATAGATGTGCCATTGATGGAGAGGCAAACGGTCCCTGCTCCCGGCTGGTTCTCAAGTGTTTGGAACCTGCACCCGATGCAGGTCGTTCTTTCAAGAGACCTTTCGGTGCCGACCAGGGCCCGAGGCATAGTGTGCCTAGGGGAACCATCTGTGAGATGGAAGGAAAGAAGGTCTACCCTTCCCTGCGCTTCCCAGGGCTGGCCAAGCAAGAATTCTGCCATTGGGACTTGAGAAAGGGATGAGAAGCTTCTGGCACTGAGTGCATTTCTTCCCCTGACCTACAGTGGACAGTCACCAGTGGTTTTGGCGGAACGGGATTCACACTTCGGTGTTTGGAATCAGGCTCCGTGGAAGTATTTCTTGAGCAGGCAATGCACTGACTACTTCTGGAAGCGAAACCCCTGTGTGGGAACCATTTGATTTTCCATAGGAAGCCTTGTCAAGCAGCCCGTGGAAGGAGGCCTACTGGGGCACCATGAATGCCCAGCCCCACCAGGTCAGTAGCAGGGAGCTCCTGGTTCTTTGGGGATATCAGAAACGGACTGCTCTAGGCGAGCCTCGGGCTGGAGAGGGAGTCGGCCACCAATCCCTGATCGTTCCTTATGGGACTGAGAGCCCTACCACGTTTCACTGTGACTCAAGACCTCTGGAGGAATCAGCTATGGAGACATCACGGCTTCAAGGCTTTCATTTCAGTAGAAACTAGGAGAACACTCCCAAGAACCCGACAAGCTCTGTTGCTCTTCTCCCTGAAATTGACAATGCTTCCTTCCGAGTCTCTGGCTTTGCCAACACTCTAACGTTTCGTCTGGCACCTCCAAGTGCCCTATGTCTTTCTCTTGTCCAAATATTTCTCAAAGGCAAGGCCCGAGGGCCTTTCTGCCCACCCTAGGCCAGAGTCAGGATGCCTTGGCCGAGCTCCTCAGTCAGAATGAGGGGACATTGCTCTTAGGTGTGGCCTCGAATTCCCCACAGTGGGGACTGACTTCCAAACAGAGCAAGCGCATGCGGATGGGTACACAGAAAGCAGAAGATCTTCATGTACGTGAGCATGGGAGAATTCTGAGAACAAAGACAGAGGCCCAATCTGGCAAGCTGGCTCTTTTCTGAATGAACAAACACACGTGGGCTGCCTAACTGGGAATCAGCCATGTGCTGGATGAGGGAGCACAAGGAAAGCTGAGGGCCACACGCAAGCTAGCATTACCAGTCCCCACCGCCAGGAGAGATCTGTGTGACATTCCTCAGGCACTCGTGGCTGCCCAAGCGCCAAGGAGAGGACAGAAGACAAATGCTGAAACTGATGGAGCCTCCATCAGTTGACAGTATCTTAGGAAATGACAAGGAAAAGCCATGGGCCTCATCTCCAGAACCCTATAGGCTCAGTCTCCTGGAGCCCCCAGATCAGCCTGCCCTCCCTAGCGATGTGAGGAACAAAGGCAAGAAGGAAATGGCAGAGAAAAGAGCATTTCCTGGGGTGTCTGAGTCCCTGAAGCCTCCAATTTGAACTCAGGTCAGGATGTGACAGTGCCTGTGTCCAGCCCCAGAGAGCAGAGAGGCTCTGTGCTGAGAGCGCAGCCTCAGAGCCTGCTTCACATTCTGGGTCTCCCTCACTCTCTGCCCCTCTCCTGGTGCTTATTCCCTCTGTCTTGCTCTGGCTCTGGCTCTAACTAAGGGGATCTCTCTCTCTCTCTCTCTCTCTCTCTCCTTCTCTCTCTCTTGTTTCCCACACACTCCCTTTCTCTGTCTGTCTCCCTGTCTCCCCTCTCTCTCCAAAAGTAAATACACGTTTCAAGCGAACAAAATGTAAGTTCCTTGTCACCTACAGCCCCTTGACAAATACTTGAGGCTGGCAGAGGAAAATGTTTCTCCAGCAACCACTAATCGCCCTTATTTAAATGCTATGCCTGGGGGCAAATCAACTCTAGCTTGACAATAGCTAGCCAGGCAGCAGTCTGGGACTCCTTAGCATGTGAAAGCCCCCTTGTGAACTTGCCAGCTGATCTTGCCTTCCCCAAACCCAAGGTTATAAGCAGATATTCTTCAGGTGGTTTTCCTCAAAGGAAGAATTCTTCTCATTCATAACAAGAATAAACCAGAAGCAACACACCGAGGCCCAAAGGTATTCAGCTCAGGTAAAATGGAGTCATACCGGGACTGCTGACTTGAACTGCAGTACCTAGGCAAGCCTGGTTTCCTGAGAGTAAGAAGGAAACACCTGAGGGGTTGGGATGAAAGGAAACAGCAGGCACAAGAATGTCTCAGCCGCCCCGCAAACAGGGAGCTGACACGGAGGCTTTTCTTTCCAGAAAGCAAATGTATTCCTGCCGGCACTGCTCAGTTCGCTCCTACGCAAGGAACTGAGCCCCGAACCCCACGTAGTGTAGTCTTCTCTGTAGCTTTGACTTCTTTGTCTCACATAGAGAGTAACATACGAACATGCAGTCTCAATAAGCGGTCTCACGTTACAAGGTCCTGAGGGATGCTGTCCCATATACGTGAAGCCAGGTTGCCTTGAGGGTTTTTTGCCCCTGCCTTTAGGGAGCGGACCCTCCCACATTCGCCCCTTTCATGCTCAGGTCCCCTGTCTAGCCTCAAAGGGCACCATCTCACATTAGAGGTCGGTACTTTTATCACTACTTTACATGAGTGGCCGTCTTTTTTTCCTCTTTTCTATCTCTCTCTGTAAACTCTGTTCACAATGAGACTGGAGGCAGACCATGCAGGCAGTGTAGCACAGCAGGCTCACATTAAGCACCCTCTGAAATGTAGGAATCGAATTCCCATGAGGCTTTTGAATCCTCCAAGAGTTGAAAACCGTCCACCAAAGAAGTCTCCGGTGTTCCACCTGTTTCCGGCCTGGACTGGGACATGAGCCCCCTTTTCTTTTTGACCTGTGATCCCGTCTGTGAGGTTTTCCTCATCATCTCTCCCTAGGCAGCAGGTGTTCAGGTTAAATTTTCCACAAACACTTCTCTCAGAAGCCAGCATGGAATCTAAGGCCAGGCAAGTTTGATAGATGGCATCGGACATCTTGGTTCGTTGTTTGACTACAACCCAAAGAGCTCAGGCATTTTCATTGGTGATCATTTTTGTAGTACTCCTTGAAGTCTACTTATGTGGTTTCGCCTGGAAATGGGAGTGTAGGAGCCCCAATATACATCCACTGTCTAGAAGGCAGGGCCAGAATATTGGATTCTACGCTCGGGAGGCCATTTCTTCTCTTTTTCAGCGTGAATTTGTAAGGCACGCTGCTTTTTTGAGTCTCCCTGTCCCTTACCCTTGACCTCCCAAATGTTGTTCTCTGGCAAGTGGGAGCAGGAAGAAAGATGGACACACGTTTGCAGCACACATGACCCTGTCCAAACCGAGGGATGGACAGTACAGTGTGTTCTTTTACATACCTAGTGCCGTCCACCTGACACCTGCCATTTGATGGCTGTGTTGACAGTGTCTCAGGCCTCTCAGAGATGAGAGAAGTTACACAAGGGGCGGGGACCCGACTCAAGGTGACAAGGCTTTCAGGTGGAACTTTGAGTTGGCCCTGTTTGCCAAGCCCATAGGTGTTTCTCGTTCCCGAGGCAGTGTGTGAGCTGGGCAAGGCCATGCGGGTCTTGTCACTCTCTGCGTTATGTCATTCGTACCCCTGATTCAGAACTCTGGACCTCTGTCCACCCCTTCCCCCCCTCCTTTGCTCCATTGTCACTCTGAGCCCTCCCTGGAGTCCACTCCGCGTGTTTCTCGTACAGTCGTAGCCTGGGCTCTTCCCTGGGGATCTTGCTGCATTCGTTGTGAGTGTGGCATATGTTGGGCAAAGGGCCCCTGGCTCTTCAGCAGGATAGTTTTCCCTGTAAGCTTGTTCATCACTGCAGGAGTCCCCCAGAACTCAGGTTTCTGGCCCCAGCAGGCCTGTGTTGTTTTCGTTTGGCCATGGAAGATACTCAGAGTTTCTCTCGTTTCGAGCCCCTTGAAAGACAAGAATAACAGTCAGTTGGGAAGATATTCCAGTATGTGAATGATGCTCAGGGCAAGATCTCTTTCTTGGAAACCAGTGCAACCTGAAGGGTATGTGAAGGGACAAGGTGACCCTGCTCTAGTAGTTCCCTCTGCATTTCTTGCAGACATATTGCACACTGGCCAGCATGTTGACTCAGTCCATCCTTCCTCTAGGTGATTCCTGGCATTCTCTGACACATCTCACCACCCATTTCCATTCCACGTGAGGGCACACGGGTGAGGGCACTTGCGTCGTCCAATCCTGGGCCGAGAGGAGTGAACTGCTAAGGAGGCCAACACCAGGTGCTGCCCCAATGGGTTCCACCCTCTCTGCCAGTCCGTGCCTTCTGCCACTGTGCTCGGGGCTGTTGTGGACCTAGTCCTGCCAGCCTGCACCGTCACCGTTGCTACAGTCGAGTATGCTGAAGGAGGACAACACTGCAGAGGCCAAAGGCATGCTGGCCATACCGAGACCACGGAATGGATTTGCTGAGGCACTGAGTTTGCCGAGGCACTGCCTTGATGCGCAGGACTGTTCGCGCCTAGGCGGCTGACCCAGAGAGCTCCTCGTGGTGGTCAGCTGAACCCAGCCCCAATGCCTGTGGTCCCGCTGGCACCTCGTGGCCACACATGCAGGGTCAATCCAAGTGTGAGCAAGCGCAAGTCCTGCCAATGGCAGAGGCTGGGCTGCCTTGCTTGGGGCCCGCCACATGCAACATGGACACGCCTGTGGGAAAATCTATCCTTGGGCACGGGTATAGTGAGTGACAGCTCCATGCTTCCTAAGTCTAAACGGGGACAGACTTAGACCTCGAGACATGGGAAGGCAGTGGCCCTAAGGACGGCCAAGCTACAATCCTTCCAATGGGAATGGGAACAATCCAGAAAGGGGATGTATCATTGCATGTCCCCTCAGCCGAGAAAGGAGGTCAGCTCCCTTGCCAGCCGTCGGGCCCAGGCTAAGTGCCATAGTCTAAGCTGGGCCCTTCCAGTGCCCCAGGCTTCCGAATGCCTGCATGGGGTTGACAACAACTTACCGGGGTGCCTGTCACCGAACCTGTCACACAGTCCCGATGTTGGCATACGATCCCCAGCGGAACACCGAGGATCTTCTTCTCAGAGTCTCTATGGGCTGGACCCCAGAGAGGAACTCGTTTGAAAATAGGCTGAGAGTAGATTCGCCGAGGGCCAGAATGCTTCACTAGGAATCCGAAAGACATGACATGGAAAACGAAGTGACTAGTGCCATCTCCTAGCAAGCTGGCCCCCTCAGGTGTAAGCAACACCTGTGGGATTTTTGAAGGGAGCCCTTAACAGGCTACACGGGGGTCCTGTGACCAAGTGGCCTGCGTTCTTCCTTCAGAAAGAGAGGGAAAGTGCTGGCTTTGGGTCTGTTTCTGGCCCTTTCCCCTTCGAGGGCAGGGGCAGCAGTGATTCAGCTCTGGCTGTTTGGGGCTCTTGGCTGAAGCTCAAGTGGTTAGAACCCGACCGGGTCCAATCATCACTTCAGACACCCTTTGAGCGTTCTCCAGAGTTCAAATGCATGAGCCCTCGAATCTGCAGTATGAAGGCACCTCTCTGCGCCTGGGGAGACAGGCCAGCCGGCTCCCCATGCCTGCAACGACCCGAGCTGACTAAGCACCAAGCCCCAGGGACAGAGGGGCCTGCTGTCCTCTGGGATACCAGACACTGAGAGCTGTCCATTGGTTCAGGAAGTGACTGGGTATGCCACCCCAATGCTCGGACCCGGCTGTGTACCTGACACAGACCCCTGGATCCTGGCAGGTTCTAGTTTCCAAAGGGTATGTTCCTCTGAGGCTCCTGCTCTGGATGGCTCCCAAGTGGAAGCTAATCTGAGGAGAGGGCAATCAAATGCAAAGAGGCACCCTGGGGACCAAGGTTCATGATTCCAGAAGAGAATGGGCTCCAGTTAGAATTCAGTGCCTCCTCCTAGCTCCCGGCAAGCTGAGTGTCTGGCAAGTGACAACACCTGTGGACTGTCGTCAAAGGAAACCTCCATTGGCTACACCTGGGCCGGAGTCTGCCCTGAGAGGAGACCAGCTCCTTCTCTCAGGGTATCCGGCTGCTCCAGGGTTTCACCTGCGTGAGGGTTGGTCTGGGTGGGAGAGAAGATGCAGAGCCAGTCTCTTGGAAACAGCCTCTTATCAGGACTGCCCGAAGGTGATTCTTCCCCCAGGCTTTTTATACATTTTTTCTAAGCACGCCAAGTATACATCTTGTAAAGATTGACAGGATGAAATCACTCCAGTTTCTCAAAGTTCCTAGGAAAAAAACAATGAAAACATTCCACGCATTCAACAAAACTTCAAAGAATGATCTGTGTTTTAGATTCCATAGAATGTTCCAACAATCAATAGCTCAGGGTGAATAAACACTTCACATGCAGTCAGAACGTACCTATGGCCACATTCTGGTAAATATCACGGGTTGAGAGCGTAAGCACACAGAAGACGGATATTCATGAAGGCTCTGGCGACAGTCAAAAGTTTACGTGGAAAACATGTTTTTCTCTCAAGTTGCTCCCTAAGATTATCAATTATCCACTGACCATTCTTAATGTCTTCACCCAAAACCTGCCGCAAGGACCGCATCCCTGAGAGTCAGGCAGCATTCTTCAAACGTCCATTCCAAAGGGAATATACTTCGAAGTTTTAGGAGCATCTATCAGAAAGGATCTGATTTTCTTTCCATGACAATCCACACCAAGAAATCATTCGAAGCAAAATATATGTAAGAGACCCCAGCCCAAAATTGACTTGGGGGAGAAAGACTTGAAAGGCCCATCTTGGCCTTGCAGCTCTGCAAACAAGGACTTCTCCTTCCGGTGATTTTTCCTCCACCTGGGGTGACAAGGGCTTGAACCTCAGTTCTTCAGCTCGCAGCCCTGCAGTCGAGGTCTTATGTTCGAGGCCATAAATGCTTCACCCTGGGTTCCAGGGGCTTGGGCCTCAGGCCTTCAGGAAACGGTCTCCTGCACACCTGAGAGTGCCATTCTGCTGGAGGTCTGTATTCTTCCTCCAGAAACAGAGGGAAGACTGTCCTGCCCATCAGGAAATAGATGTGCCATTGATGGAGAGGCAAACGGTCCCTGCTCCCGGCTGGTTCTCAAGTGTTTGGAACCTGCACCCGATGCAGTCGTTCTTTCAAGAGACCTTTCGGTGCCGACCAGGGCCCGAGGCATAGTGTGCCTAGGGGAACCATCTGTGAGATGGAAGGAAAGAAGGTCTACCCTTCCCTGCGCTTCCCAGGGCTGGCCAAGCAAGAATTCTGCCATTGGGACTTGAGAAAGGGATGAGAAGCTTCTGGCACTGAGTGCATTTCTTCCCCTGACCTACAGTGGACAGTCACCAGTGGTTTTGGCGGAACGGGATTCACACTTCGGTGTTTGGAATCAGGCTCCGTGGAAGTATTTCTTGAGCAGGCAATGCACTGACTACTTCTGGAAGCGAAACCCCTGTGTGGGAACCATTTGATTTTCCATAGGAAGCCTTGTCAAGCAGCCCGTGGAAGGAGGCCTACTGGGGCACCATGAATGCCCAGCCCCACCAGGTCAGTAGCAGGGAGCTCCTGGTTCTTTGGGGATATCAGAAACGGACTGCTCTAGGCGAGCCTCGGGCTGGAGAGGGAGTCGGCCACCAATCCCTGATCGTTCCTTATGGGACTGAGAGCCCTACCACGTTTCACTGTGACTCAAGACCTCTGGAGGAATCAGCTATGGAGACATCACGGCTTCAAGGCTTTCATTTCAGTAGAAACTAGGAGAACACTCCCAAGAACCCGACAAGCTCTGTTGCTCTTCTCCCTGAAATTGACAATGCTTCCTTCCGAGTCTCTGGCTTTGCCAACACTCTAACGTTTCGTCTGGCACCTCCAAGTGCCCTATGTCTTTCTCTTGTCCAAATATTTCTCAAAGGCAAGGCCCGAGGGCCTTTCTGCCCACCCTAGGCCAGAGTCAGGATGCCTTGGCCGAGCTCCTCAGTCAGAATGAGGGGACATTGCTCTTAGGTGTGGCCTCGAATTCCCCACAGTGGGGACTGACTTCCAAACAGAGCAAGCGCATGCGGATGGGTACACAGAAAGCAGAAGATCTTCATGTACGTGAGCATGGGAGAATTCTGAGAACAAAGACAGAGGCCCAATCTGGCAAGCTGGCTCTTTTCTGAATGAACAAACACACGTGGGCTGCCTAACTGGGAATCAGCCATGTGCTGGATGAGGGAGCACAAGGAAAGCTGAGGGCCACACGCAAGCTAGCATTACCAGTCCCCACCGCCAGGAGAGATCTGTGTGACATTCCTCAGGCACTCGTGGCTGCCCAAGCGCCAAGGAGAGGACAGAAGACAAATGCTGAAACTGATGGAGCCTCCATCAGTTGACAGTATCTTAGGAAATGACAAGGAAAAGCCATGGGCCTCATCTCCAGAACCCTATAGGCTCAGTCTCCTGGAGCCCCCAGATCAGCCTGCCCTCCCTAGCGATGTGAGGAACAAAGGCAAGAAGGAAATGGCAGAGAAAAGAGCATTTCCTGGGGTGTCTGAGTCCCTGAAGCCTCCAATTTGAACTCAGGTCAGGATGTGACAGTGCCTGTGTCCAGCCCCAGAGAGCAGAGAGGCTCTGTGCTGAGAGCGCAGCCTCAGAGCCTGCTTCACATTCTGGGTCTCCCTCACTCTCTGCCCCTCTCCTGGTGCTTATTCCCTCTGTCTTGCTCTGGCTCTGGCTCTAACTAAGGGGATCTCTCTCTCTCTCTCTCTCTCTCTCCTTCTCTCTCTCTTGTTTCCCACACACTCCCTTTCTCTGTCTGTCTCCCTGTCTCCCCTCTCTCTCCAAAAGTAAATACACGTTTCAAGCGAACAAAATGTAAGTTCCTTGTCACCTACAGCCCCTTGACAAATACTTGAGGCTGGCAGAGGAAAATGTTTCTCCAGCAACCACTAATCGCCCTTATTTAAATGCTATGCCTGGGGGCAAATCAACTCTAGCTTGACAATAGCTAGCCAGGCAGCAGTCTGGGACTCCTTAGCATGTGAAAGCCCCCTTGTGAACTTGCCAGCTGATCTTGCCTTCCCCAAACCCAAGGTTATAAGCAGATATTCTTCAGGTGGTTTTCCTCAAAGGAAGAATTCTTCTCATTCATAACAAGAATAAACCAGAAGCAACACACCGAGGCCCAAAGGTATTCAGCTCAGGTAAAATGGAGTCATACCGGGACTGCTGACTTGAACTGCAGTACCTAGGCAAGCCTGGTTTCCTGAGAGTAAGAAGGAAACACCTGAGGGGTTGGGATGAAAGGAAACAGCAGGCACAAGAATGTCTCAGCCGCCCCGCAAACAGGGAGCTGACACGGAGGCTTTTCTTTCCAGAAAGCAAATGTATTCCTGCCGGCACTGCTCAGTTCGCTCCTACGCAAGGAACTGAGCCCCGAACCCCACGTAGTGTAGTCTTCTCTGTAGCTTTGACTTCTTTGTCTCACATAGAGAGTAACATACGAACATGCAGTCTCAATAAGCGGTCTCACGTTACAAGGTCCTGAGGGATGCTGTCCCATATACGTGAAGCCAGGTTGCCTTGAGGGTTTTTTGCCCCTGCCTTTAGGGAGCGGACCCTCCCACATTCGCCCCTTTCATGCTCAGGTCCCCTGTCTAGCCTCAAAGGGCACCATCTCACATTAGAGGTCGGTACTTTTATCACTACTTTACATGAGTGGCCGTCTTTTTTTCCTCTTTTCTATCTCTCTCTGTAAACTCTGTTCACAATGAGACTGGAGGCAGACCATGCAGGCAGTGTAGCACAGCAGGCTCACATTAAGCACCCTCTGAAATGTAGGAATCGAATTCCCATGAGGCTTTTGAATCCTCCAAGAGTTGAAAACCGTCCACCAAAGAAGTCTCCGGTGTTCCACCTGTTTCCGGCCTGGACTGGGACATGAGCCCCCTTTTCTTTTTGACCTGTGATCCCGTCTGTGAGGTTTTCCTCATCATCTCTCCCTAGGCAGCAGGTGTTCAGGTTAAATTTTCCACAAACACTTCTCTCAGAAGCCAGCATGGAATCTAAGGCCAGGCAAGTTTGATAGATGGCATCGGACATCTTGGTTCGTTGTTTGACTACAACCCAAAGAGCTCAGGCATTTTCATTGGTGATCATTTTTGTAGTACTCCTTGAAGTCTACTTATGTGGTTTCGCCTGGAAATGGGAGTGTAGGAGCCCCAATATACATCCACTGTCTAGAAGGCAGGGCCAGAATATTGGATTCTACGCTCGGGAGGCCATTTCTTCTCTTTTTCAGCGTGAATTTGTAAGGCACGCTGCTTTTTTGAGTCTCCCTGTCCCTTACCCTTGACCTCCCAAATGTTGTTCTCTGGCAAGTGGGAGCAGGAAGAAAGATGGACACACGTTTGCAGCACACATGACCCTGTCCAAACCGAGGGATGGACAGTACAGTGTGTTCTTTTACATACCTAGTGCCGTCCACCTGACACCTGCCATTTGATGGCTGTGTTGACAGTGTCTCAGGCCTCTCAGAGATGAGAGAAGTTACACAAGGGGCGGGGACCCGACTCAAGGTGACAAGGCTTTCAGGTGGAACTTTGAGTTGGCCCTGTTTGCCAAGCCCATAGGTGTTTCTCGTTCCCGAGGCAGTGTGTGAGCTGGGCAAGGCCATGCGGGTCTTGTCACTCTCTGCGTTATGTCATTCGTACCCCTGATTCAGAACTCTGGACCTCTGTCCACCCCTTCCCCCCCTCCTTTGCTCCATTGTCACTCTGAGCCCTCCCTGGAGTCCACTCCGCGTGTTTCTCGTACAGTCGTAGCCTGGGCTCTTCCCTGGGGATCTTGCTGCATTCGTTGTGAGTGTGGCATATGTTGGGCAAAGGGCCCCTGGCTCTTCAGCAGGATAGTTTTCCCTGTAAGCTTGTTCATCACTGCAGGAGTCCCCCAGAACTCAGGTTTCTGGCCCCAGCAGGCCTGTGTTGTTTTCGTTTGGCCATGGAAGATACTCAGAGTTTCTCTCGTTTCGAGCCCCTTGAAAGACAAGAATAACAGTCAGTTGGGAAGATATTCCAGTATGTGAATGATGCTCAGGGCAAGATCTCTTTCTTGGAAACCAGTGCAACCTGAAGGGTATGTGAAGGGACAAGGTGACCCTGCTCTAGTAGTTCCCTCTGCATTTCTTGCAGACATATTGCACACTGGCCAGCATGTTGACTCAGTCCATCCTTCCTCTAGGTGATTCCTGGCATTCTCTGACACATCTCACCACCCATTTCCATTCCACGTGAGGGCACACGGGTGAGGGCACTTGCGTCGTCCAATCCTGGGCCGAGAGGAGTGAACTGCTAAGGAGGCCAACACCAGGTGCTGCCCCAATGGGTTCCACCCTCTCTGCCAGTCCGTGCCTTCTGCCACTGTGCTCGGGGCTGTTGTGGACCTAGTCCTGCCAGCCTGCACCGTCACCGTTGCTACAGTCGAGTATGCTGAAGGAGGACAACACTGCAGAGGCCAAAGGCATGCTGGCCATACCGAGACCACGGAATGGATTTGCTGAGGCACTGAGTTTGCCGAGGCACTGCCTTGATGCGCAGGACTGTTCGCGCCTAGGCGGCTGACCCAGAGAGCTCCTCGTGGTGGTCAGCTGAACCCAGCCCCAATGCCTGTGGTCCCGCTGGCACCTCGTGGCCACACATGCAGGGTCAATCCAAGTGTGAGCAAGCGCAAGTCCTGCCAATGGCAGAGGCTGGGCTGCCTTGCTTGGGGCCCGCCACATGCAACATGGACACGCCTGTGGGAAAATCTATCCTTGGGCACGGGTATAGTGAGTGACAGCTCCATGCTTCCTAAGTCTAAACGGGGACAGACTTAGACCTCGAGACATGGGAAGGCAGTGGCCCTAAGGACGGCCAAGCTACAATCCTTCCAATGGGAATGGGAACAATCCAGAAAGGGGATGTATCATTGCATGTCCCCTCAGCCGAGAAAGGAGGTCAGCTCCCTTGCCAGCCGTCGGGCCCAGGCTAAGTGCCATAGTCTAAGCTGGGCCCTTCCAGTGCCCCAGGCTTCCGAATGCCTGCATGGGGTTGACAACAACTTACCGGGGTGCCTGTCACCGAACCTGTCACACAGTCCCGATGTTGGCATACGATCCCCAGCGGAACACCGAGGATCTTCTTCTCAGAGTCTCTATGGGCTGGACCCCAGAGAGGAACTCGTTTGAAAATAGGCTGAGAGTAGATTCGCCGAGGGCCAGAATGCTTCACTAGGAATCCGAAAGACATGACATGGAAAACGAAGTGACTAGTGCCATCTCCTAGCAAGCTGGCCCCCTCAGGTGTAAGCAACACCTGTGGGATTTTTGAAGGGAGCCCTTAACAGGCTACACGGGGGTCCTGTGACCAAGTGGCCTGCGTTCTTCCTTCAGAAAGAGAGGGAAAGTGCTGGCTTTGGGTCTGTTTCTGGCCCTTTCCCCTTCGAGGGCAGGGGCAGCAGTGATTCAGCTCTGGCTGTTTGGGGCTCTTGGCTGAAGCTCAAGTGGTTAGAACCCGACCGGGTCCAATCATCACTTCAGACACCCTTTGAGCGTTCTCCAGAGTTCAAATGCATGAGCCCTCGAATCTGCAGTATGAAGGCACCTCTCTGCGCCTGGGGAGACAGGCCAGCCGGCTCCCCATGCCTGCAACGACCCGAGCTGACTAAGCACCAAGCCCCAGGGACAGAGGGGCCTGCTGTCCTCTGGGATACCAGACACTGAGAGCTGTCCATTGGTTCAGGAAGTGACTGGGTATGCCACCCCAATGCTCGGACCCGGCTGTGTACCTGACACAGACCCCTGGATCCTGGCAGGTTCTAGTTTCCAAAGGGTATGTTCCTCTGAGGCTCCTGCTCTGGATGGCTCCCAAGTGGAAGCTAATCTGAGGAGAGGGCAATCAAATGCAAAGAGGCACCCTGGGGACCAAGGTTCATGATTCCAGAAGAGAATGGGCTCCAGTTAGAATTCAGTGCCTCCTCCTAGCTCCCGGCAAGCTGAGTGTCTGGCAAGTGACAACACCTGTGGACTGTCGTCAAAGGAAACCTCCATTGGCTACACCTGGGCCGGAGTCTGCCCTGAGAGGAGACCAGCTCCTTCTCTCAGGGTATCCGGCTGCTCCAGGGTTTCACCTGCGTGAGGGTTGGTCTGGGTGGGAGAGAAGATGCAGAGCCAGTCTCTTGGAAACAGCCTCTTATCAGGACTGCCCGAAGGTGATTCTTCCCCCAGGCTTTTTATACATTTTTTCTAAGCACGCCAAGTATACATCTTGTAAAGATTGACAGGATGAAATCACTCCAGTTTCTCAAAGTTCCTAGGAAAAAAACAATGAAAACATTCCACGCATTCAACAAAACTTCAAAGAATGATCTGTGTTTTAGATTCCATAGAATGTTCCAACAATCAATAGCTCAGGGTGAATAAACACTTCACATGCAGTCAGAACGTACCTATGGCCACATTCTGGTAAATATCACGGGTTGAGAGCGTAAGCACACAGAAGACGGATATTCATGAAGGCTCTGGCGACAGTCAAAAGTTTACGTGGAAAACATGTTTTTCTCTCAAGTTGCTCCCTAAGATTATCAATTATCCACTGACCATTCTTAATGTCTTCACCCAAAACCTGCCGCAAGGACCGCATCCCTGAGAGTCAGGCAGCATTCTTCAAACGTCCATTCCAAAGGGAATATACTTCGAAGTTTTAGGAGCATCTATCAGAAAGGATCTGATTTTCTTTCCATGACAATCCACACCAAGAAATCATTCGAAGCAAAATATATGTAAGAGACCCCAGCCCAAAATTGACTTGGGGGAGAAAGACTTGAAAGGCCCATCTTGGCCTTGCAGCTCTGCAAACAAGGACTTCTCCTTCCGGTGATTTTTCCTCCACCTGGGGTGACAAGGGCTTGAACCTCAGTTCTTCAGCTCGCAGCCCTGCAGTCGAGGTCTTATGTTCGAGGCCATAAATGCTTCACCCTGGGTTCCAGGGGCTTGGGCCTCAGGCCTTCAGGAAACGGTCTCCTGCACACCTGAGAGTGCCATTCTGCTGGAGGTCTGTATTCTTCCTCCAGAAACAGAGGGAAGACTGTCCTGCCCATCAGGAAATAGATGTGCCATTGATGGAGAGGCAAACGGTCCCTGCTCCCGGCTGGTTCTCAAGTGTTTGGAACCTGCACCCGATGCAGTCGTTCTTTCAAGAGACCTTTCGGTGCCGACCAGGGCCCGAGGCATAGTGTGCCTAGGGGAACCATCTGTGAGATGGAAGGAAAGAAGGTCTACCCTTCCCTGCGCTTCCCAGGGCTGGCCAAGCAAGAATTCTGCCATTGGGACTTGAGAAAGGGATGAGAAGCTTCTGGCACTGAGTGCATTTCTTCCCCTGACCTACAGTGGACAGTCACCAGTGGTTTTGGCGGAACGGGATTCACACTTCGGTGTTTGGAATCAGGCTCCGTGGAAGTATTTCTTGAGCAGGCAATGCACTGACTACTTCTGGAAGCGAAACCCCTGTGTGGGAACCATTTGATTTTCCATAGGAAGCCTTGTCAAGCAGCCCGTGGAAGGAGGCCTACTGGGGAACCATGAATGCCCAGCCCCACCAGGTCAGTAGCAGGGAGCTCCTGGTTCTTTGGGGATATCAGAAACGGACTGCTCTAGGCGAGCCTCGGGCTGGAGAGGGAGTCGGCCACCAATCCCTGATCGTTCCTTATGGGACTGAGAGCCCTACCACGTTTCACTGTGACTCAAGACCTCTGGAGGAATCAGCTATGGAGACATCACGGCTTCAAGGCTTTCATTTCAGTAGAAACTAGGAGAACACTCCCAAGAACCCGACAAGCTCTGTTGCTCTTCTCCCTGAAATTGACAATGCTTCCTTCCGATTCTCTGGCTTTGCCAACACTCTAACGTTTCGTCTGGCACCTCCAAGTGCCCTATGTCTTTCTCTTGTCCAAATATTTCTCAAAGGCAAGGCCCGAGGGCCTTTCTGCCCACCCTAGGCCAGAGTCAGGATGCCTTGGCCGAGCTCCTCAGTCAGAATGAGGGGACATTGCTCTTAGGTGTGGCCTCGAATTCCCCACAGTGGGGACTGACTTCCAAACAGAGCAAGCGCATGCGGATGGGTACACAGAAAGCAGAAGATCTTCATGTTACGTGAGCATGGGAGAATTCTGAGAACAAAGACAGAGGCCCAATCTGGCAAGCTGGCTCTTTTCTGAATGAACAAACACACGTGGGCTGCCTAACTGGGAATCAGCCATGTGCTGGATGAGGGAGCACAAGGAAAGCTGAGGGCCACACGCAAGCTAGCATTACCAGTCCCCACCGCCAGGAGAGATCTGTGTGACATTCCTCAGGCACTCGTGGCTGCCCAAGCGCCAAGGAGAGGACAGAAGACAAATGCTGAAACTGATGGAGCCTCCATCAGTTGACAGTATCTTAGGAAATGACAAGGAAAAGCCATGGGCCTCATCTCCAGAACCCTATAGGCTCAGTCTCCTGGAGCCCCCAGATCAGCCTGCCCTCCCTAGCGATGTGAGGAACAAAGGCAAGAAGGAAATGGCAGAGAAAAGAGCATTTCCTGGGGTGTCTGAGTCCCTGAAGCCTCCAATTTGAACTCAGGTCAGGATGTGACAGTGCCTGTGTCCAGCCCCAGAGAGCAGAGAGGCTCTGTGCTGAGAGCGCAGCCTCAGAGCCTGCTTCACATTCTGGGTCTCCCTCACTCTCTGCCCCTCTCCTGGTGCTTATTCCCTCTGTCTTGCTCTGGCTCTGGCTCTAACTAAGGGGATCTCTCTCTCTCTCTCTCTCTCTCTCCTTCTCTCTCTCTTGTTTCCCACACACTCCCTTTCTCTGTCTGTCTCCCTGTCTCCCCTCTCTCTCCAAAAGTAAATACACGTTTCAAGCGAACAAAATGTAAGTTCCTTGTCACCTACAGCCCCTTGACAAATACTTGAGGCTGGCAGAGGAAAATGTTTCTCCAGCAACCACTAATCGCCCTTATTTAAATGCTATGCCTGGGGGCAAATCAACTCTAGCTTGACAATAGCTAGCCAGGCAGCAGTCTGGGACTCCTTAGCATGTGAAAGCCCCCTTGTGAACTTGCCAGCTGATCTTGCCTTCCCCAAACCCAAGGTTATAAGCAGATATTCTTCAGGTGGTTTTCCTCAAAGGAAGAATTCTTCTCATTCATAACAAGAATAAACCAGAAGCAACACACCGAGGCCCAAAGGTATTCAGCTCAGGTAAAATGGAGTCATACCGGGACTGCTGACTTGAACTGCAGTACCTAGGCAAGCCTGGTTTCCTGAGAGTAAGAAGGAAACACCTGAGGGGTTGGGATGAAAGGAAACAGCAGGCACAAGAATGTCTCAGCCGCCCCGCAAACAGGGAGCTGACACGGAGGCTTTTCTTTCCAGAAAGCAAATGTATTCCTGCCGGCACTGCTCAGTTCGCTCCTACGCAAGGAACTGAGCCCCGAACCCCACGTAGTGTAGTCTTCTCTGTAGCTTTGACTTCTTTGTCTCACATAGAGAGTAACATACGAACATGCAGTCTCAATAAGCGGTCTCACGTTACAAGGTCCTGAGGGATGCTGTCCCATATACGTGAAGCCAGGTTGCCTTGAGGGTTTTTTGCCCCTGCCTTTAGGGAGCGGACCCTCCCACATTCGCCCCTTTCATGCTCAGGTCCCCTGTCTAGCCTCAAAGGGCACCATCTCACATTAGAGGTCGGTACTTTTATCACTACTTTACATGAGTGGCCGTCTTTTTTTCCTCTTTTCTATCTCTCTCTGTAAACTCTGTTCACAATGAGACTGGAGGCAGACCATGCAGGCAGTGTAGCACAGCAGGCTCACATTAAGCACCCTCTGAAATGTAGGAATCGAATTCCCATGAGGCTTTTGAATCCTCCAAGAGTTGAAAACCGTCCACCAAAGAAGTCTCCGGTGTTCCACCTGTTTCCGGCCTGGACTGGGACATGAGCCCCCTTTTCTTTTTGACCTGTGATCCCGTCTGTGAGGTTTTCCTCATCATCTCTCCCTAGGCAGCAGGTGTTCAGGTTAAATTTTCCACAAACACTTCTCTCAGAAGCCAGCATGGAATCTAAGGCCAGGCAAGTTTGATAGATGGCATCGGACATCTTGGTTCGTTGTTTGACTACAACCCAAAGAGCTCAGGCATTTTCATTGGTGATCATTTTTGTAGTACTCCTTGAAGTCTACTTATGTGGTTTCGCCTGGAAATGGGAGTGTAGGAGCCCCAATATACATCCACTGTCTAGAAGGCAGGGCCAGAATATTGGATTCTACGCTCGGGAGGCCATTTCTTCTCTTTTTCAGCGTGAATTTGTAAGGCACGCTGCTTTTTTGAGTCTCCCTGTCCCTTACCCTTGACCTCCCAAATGTTGTTCTCTGGCAAGTGGGAGCAGGAAGAAAGATGGACACACGTTTGCAGCACACATGACCCTGTCCAAACCGAGGGATGGACAGTACAGTGTGTTCTTTTACATACCTAGTGCCGTCCACCTGACACCTGCCATTTGATGGCTGTGTTGACAGTGTCTCAGGCCTCTCAGAGATGAGAGAAGTTACACAAGGGGCGGGGACCCGACTCAAGGTGACAAGGCTTTCAGGTGGAACTTTGAGTTGGCCCTGTTTGCCAAGCCCATAGGTGTTTCTCGTTCCCGAGGCAGTGTGTGAGCTGGGCAAGGCCATGCGGGTCTTGTCACTCTCTGCGTTATGTCATTCGTACCCCTGATTCAGAACTCTGGACCTCTGTCCACCCCTTCCCCCCCTCCTTTGCTCCATTGTCACTCTGAGCCCTCCCTGGAGTCCACTCCGCGTGTTTCTCGTACAGTCGTAGCCTGGGCTCTTCCCTGGGGATCTTGCTGCATTCGTTGTGAGTGTGGCATATGTTGGGCAAAGGGCCCCTGGCTCTTCAGCAGGATAGTTTTCCCTGTAAGCTTGTTCATCACTGCAGGAGTCCCCCAGAACTCAGGTTTCTGGCCCCAGCAGGCCTGTGTTGTTTTCGTTTGGCCATGGAAGATACTCAGAGTTTCTCTCGTTTCGAGCCCCTTGAAAGACAAGAATAACAGTCAGTTGGGAAGATATTCCAGTATGTGAATGATGCTCAGGGCAAGATCTCTTTCTTGGAAACCAGTGCAACCTGAAGGGTATGTGAAGGGACAAGGTGACCCTGCTCTAGTAGTTCCCTCTGCATTTCTTGCAGACATATTGCACACTGGCCAGCATGTTGACTCAGTCCATCCTTCCTCTAGGTGATTCCTGGCATTCTCTGACACATCTCACCACCCATTTCCATTCCACGTGAGGGCACACGGGTGAGGGCACTTGCGTCGTCCAATCCTGGGCCGAGAGGAGTGAACTGCTAAGGAGGCCAACACCAGGTGCTGCCCCAATGGGTTCCACCCTCTCTGCCAGTCCGTGCCTTCTGCCACTGTGCTCGGGGCTGTTGTGGACCTAGTCCTGCCAGCCTGCACCGTCACCGTTGCTACAGTCGAGTATGCTGAAGGAGGACAACACTGCAGAGGCCAAAGGCATGCTGGCCATACCGAGACCACGGAATGGATTTGCTGAGGCACTGAGTTTGCCGAGGCACTGCCTTGATGCGCAGGACTGTTCGCGCCTAGGCGGCTGACCCAGAGAGCTCCTCGTGGTGGTCAGCTGAACCCAGCCCCAATGCCTGTGGTCCCGCTGGCACCTCGTGGCCACACATGCAGGGTCAATCCAAGTGTGAGCAAGCGCAAGTCCTGCCAATGGCAGAGGCTGGGCTGCCTTGCTTGGGGCCCGCCACATGCAACATGGACACGCCTGTGGGAAAATCTATCCTTGGGCACGGGTATAGTGAGTGACAGCTCCATGCTTCCTAAGTCTAAACGGGGACAGACTTAGACCTCGAGACATGGGAAGGCAGTGGCCCTAAGGACGGCCAAGCTACAATCCTTCCAATGGGAATGGGAACAATCCAGAAAGGGGATGTATCATTGCATGTCCCCTCAGCCGAGAAAGGAGGTCAGCTCCCTTGCCAGCCGTCGGGCCCAGGCTAAGTGCCATAGTCTAAGCTGGGCCCTTCCAGTGCCCCAGGCTTCCGAATGCCTGCATGGGGTTGACAACAACTTACCGGGGTGCCTGTCACCGAACCTGTCACACAGTCCCGATGTTGGCATACGATCCCCAGCGGAACACCGAGGATCTTCTTCTCAGAGTCTCTATGGGCTGGACCCCAGAGAGGAACTCGTTTGAAAATAGGCTGAGAGTAGATTCGCCGAGGGCCAGAATGCTTCACTAGGAATCCGAAAGACATGACATGGAAAACGAAGTGACTAGTGCCATCTCCTAGCAAGCTGGCCCCCTCAGGTGTAAGCAACACCTGTGGGATTTTTGAAGGGAGCCCTTAACAGGCTACACGGGGGTCCTGTGACCAAGTGGCCTGCGTTCTTCCTTCAGAAAGAGAGGGAAAGTGCTGGCTTTGGGTCTGTTTCTGGCCCTTTCCCCTTCGAGGGCAGGGGCAGCAGTGATTCAGCTCTGGCTGTTTGGGGCTCTTGGCTGAAGCTCAAGTGGTTAGAACCCGACCGGGTCCAATCATCACTTCAGACACCCTTTGAGCGTTCTCCAGAGTTCAAATGCATGAGCCCTCGAATCTGCAGTATGAAGGCACCTCTCTGCGCCTGGGGAGACAGGCCAGCCGGCTCCCCATGCCTGCAACGACCCGAGCTGACTAAGCACCAAGCCCCAGGGACAGAGGGGCCTGCTGTCCTCTGGGATACCAGACACTGAGAGCTGTCCATTGGTTCAGGAAGTGACTGGGTATGCCACCCCAATGCTCGGACCCGGCTGTGTACCTGACACAGACCCCTGGATCCTGGCAGGTTCTAGTTTCCAAAGGGTATGTTCCTCTGAGGCTCCTGCTCTGGATGGCTCCCAAGTGGAAGCTAATCTGAGGAGAGGGCAATCAAATGCAAAGAGGCACCCTGGGGACCAAGGTTCATGATTCCAGAAGAGAATGGGCTCCAGTTAGAATTCAGTGCCTCCTCCTAGCTCCCGGCAAGCTGAGTGTCTGGCAAGTGACAACACCTGTGGACTGTCGTCAAAGGAAACCTCCATTGGCTACACCTGGGCCGGAGTCTGCCCTGAGAGGAGACCAGCTCCTTCTCTCAGGGTATCCGGCTGCTCCAGGGTTTCACCTGCGTGAGGGTTGGTCTGGGTGGGAGAGAAGATGCAGAGCCAGTCTCTTGGAAACAGCCTCTTATCAGGACTGCCCGAAGGTGATTCTTCCCCCAGGCTTTTTATACATTTTTTCTAAGCACGCCAAGTATACATCTTGTAAAGATTGACAGGATGAAATCACTCCAGTTTCTCAAAGTTCCTAGGAAAAAAACAATGAAAACATTCCACGCATTCAACAAAACTTCAAAGAATGATCTGTGTTTTAGATTCCATAGAATGTTCCAACAATCAATAGCTCAGGGTGAATAAACACTTCACATGCAGTCAGAACGTACCTATGGCCACATTCTGGTAAATATCACGGGTTGAGAGCGTAAGCACACAGAAGACGGATATTCATGAAGGCTCTGGCGACAGTCAAAAGTTTACGTGGAAAACATGTTTTTCTCTCAAGTTGCTCCCTAAGATTATCAATTATCCACTGACCATTCTTAATGTCTTCACCCAAAACCTGCCGCAAGGACCGCATCCCTGAGAGTCAGGCAGCATTCTTCAAACGTCCATTCCAAAGGGAATATACTTCGAAGTTTTAGGAGCATCTATCAGAAAGGATCTGATTTTCTTTCCATGACAATCCACACCAAGAAATCATTCGAAGCAAAATATATGTAAGAGACCCCAGCCCAAAATTGACTTGGGGGAGAAAGACTTGAAAGGCCCATCTTGGCCTTGCAGCTCTGCAAACAAGGACTTCTCCTTCCGGTGATTTTTCCTCCACCTGGGGTGACAAGGGCTTGAACCTCAGTTCTTCAGCTCGCAGCCCTGCAGTCGAGGTCTTATGTTCGAGGCCATAAATGCTTCACCCTGGGTTCCAGGGGCTTGGGCCTCAGGCCTTCAGGAAACGGTCTCCTGCACACCTGAGAGTGCCATTCTGCTGGAGGTCTGTATTCTTCCTCCAGAAACAGAGGGAAGACTGTCCTGCCCATCAGGAAATAGATGTGCCATTGATGGAGAGGCAAACGGTCCCTGCTCCCGGCTGGTTCTCAAGTGTTTGGAACCTGCACCCGATGCAGTCGTTCTTTCAAGAGACCTTTCGGTGCCGACCAGGGCCCGAGGCATAGTGTGCCTAGGGGAACCATCTGTGAGATGGAAGGAAAGAAGGTCTACCCTTCCCTGCGCTTCCCAGGGCTGGCCAAGCAAGAATTCTGCCATTGGGACTTGAGAAAGGGATGAGAAGCTTCTGGCACTGAGTGCATTTCTTCCCCTGACCTACAGTGGACAGTCACCAGTGGTTTTGGCGGAACGGGATTCACACTTCGGTGTTTGGAATCAGGCTCCGTGGAAGTATTTCTTGAGCAGGCAATGCACTGACTACTTCTGGAAGCGAAACCCCTGTGTGGGAACCATTTGATTTTCCATAGGAAGCCTTGTCAAGCAGCCCGTGGAAGGAGGCCTACTGGGGAACCATGAATGCCCAGCCCCACCAGGTCAGTAGCAGGGAGCTCCTGGTTCTTTGGGGATATCAGAAACGGACTGCTCTAGGCGAGCCTCGGGCTGGAGAGGGAGTCGGCCACCAATCCCTGATCGTTCCTTATGGGACTGAGAGCCCTACCACGTTTCACTGTGACTCAAGACCTCTGGAGGAATCAGCTATGGAGACATCACGGCTTCAAGGCTTTCATTTCAGTAGAAACTAGGAGAACACTCCCAAGAACCCGACAAGCTCTGTTGCTCTTCTCCCTGAAATTGACAATGCTTCCTTCCGATTCTCTGGCTTTGCCAACACTCTAACGTTTCGTCTGGCACCTCCAAGTGCCCTATGTCTTTCTCTTGTCCAAATATTTCTCAAAGGCAAGGCCCGAGGGCCTTTCTGCCCACCCTAGGCCAGAGTCAGGATGCCTTGGCCGAGCTCCTCAGTCAGAATGAGGGGACATTGCTCTTAGGTGTGGCCTCGAATTCCCCACAGTGGGGACTGACTTCCAAACAGAGCAAGCGCATGCGGATGGGTACACAGAAAGCAGAAGATCTTCATGTCACGTGAGCATGGGAGAATTCTGAGAACAAAGACAGAGGCCCAATCTGGCAAGCTGGCTCTTTTCTGAATGAACAAACACACGTGGGCTGCCTAACTGGGAATCAGCCATGTGCTGGATGAGGGAGCACAAGGAAAGCTGAGGGCCACACGCAAGCTAGCATTACCAGTCCCCACCGCCAGGAGAGATCTGTGTGACATTCCTCAGGCACTCGTGGCTGCCCAAGCGCCAAGGAGAGGACAGAAGACAAATGCTGAAACTGATGGAGCCTCCATCAGTTGACAGTATCTTAGGAAATGACAAGGAAAAGCCATGGGCCTCATCTCCAGAACCCTATAGGCTCAGTCTCCTGGAGCCCCCAGATCAGCCTGCCCTCCCTAGCGATGTGAGGAACAAAGGCAAGAAGGAAATGGCAGAGAAAAGAGCATTTCCTGGGGTGTCTGAGTCCCTGAAGCCTCCAATTTGAACTCAGGTCAGGATGTGACAGTGCCTGTGTCCAGCCCCAGAGAGCAGAGAGGCTCTGTGCTGAGAGCGCAGCCTCAGAGCCTGCTTCACATTCTGGGTCTCCCTCACTCTCTGCCCCTCTCCTGGTGCTTATTCCCTCTGTCTTGCTCTGGCTCTGGCTCTAACTAAGGGGATCTCTCTCTCTCTCTCTCTCTCTCTCTCCTTCTCTCTCTCTTGTTTCCCACACACTCCCTTTCTCTGTCTGTCTCCCTGTCTCCCCTCTCTCTCCAAAAGTAAATACACGTTTCAAGCGAACAAAATGTAAGTTCCTTGTCACCTACAGCCCCTTGACAAATACTTGAGGCTGGCAGAGGAAAATGTTTCTCCAGCAACCACTAATCGCCCTTATTTAAATGCTATGCCTGGGGGCAAATCAACTCTAGCTTGACAATAGCTAGCCAGGCAGCAGTCTGGGACTCCTTAGCATGTGAAAGCCCCCTTGTGAACTTGCCAGCTGATCTTGCCTTCCCCAAACCCAAGGTTATAAGCAGATATTCTTCAGGTGGTTTTCCTCAAAGGAAGAATTCTTCTCATTCATAACAAGAATAAACCAGAAGCAACACACCGAGGCCCAAAGGTATTCAGCTCAGGTAAAATGGAGTCATACCGGGACTGCTGACTTGAACTGCAGTACCTAGGCAAGCCTGGTTTCCTGAGAGTAAGAAGGAAACACCTGAGGGGTTGGGATGAAAGGAAACAGCAGGCACAAGAATGTCTCAGCCGCCCCGCAAACAGGGAGCTGACACGGAGGCTTTTCTTTCCAGAAAGCAAATGTATTCCTGCCGGCACTGCTCAGTTCGCTCCTACGCAAGGAACTGAGCCCCGAACCCCACGTAGTGTAGTCTTCTCTGTAGCTTTGACTTCTTTGTCTCACATAGAGAGTAACATACGAACATGCAGTCTCAATAAGCGGTCTCACGTTACAAGGTCCTGAGGGATGCTGTCCCATATACGTGAAGCCAGGTTGCCTTGAGGGTTTTTTGCCCCTGCCTTTAGGGAGCGGACCCTCCCACATTCGCCCCTTTCATGCTCAGGTCCCCTGTCTAGCCTCAAAGGGCACCATCTCACATTAGAGGTCGGTACTTTTATCACTACTTTACATGAGTGGCCGTCTTTTTTTCCTCTTTTCTATCTCTCTCTGTAAACTCTGTTCACAATGAGACTGGAGGCAGACCATGCAGGCAGTGTAGCACAGCAGGCTCACATTAAGCACCCTCTGAAATGTAGGAATCGAATTCCCATGAGGCTTTTGAATCCTCCAAGAGTTGAAAACCGTCCACCAAAGAAGTCTCCGGTGTTCCACCTGTTTCCGGCCTGGACTGGGACATGAGCCCCCTTTTCTTTTTGACCTGTGATCCCGTCTGTGAGGTTTTCCTCATCATCTCTCCCTAGGCAGCAGGTGTTCAGGTTAAATTTTCCACAAACACTTCTCTCAGAAGCCAGCATGGAATCTAAGGCCAGCAAGTTTGATAGATGGCATCGGACATCTTGGTTCGTTGTTTGACTACAACCCAAAGAGCTCAGGCATTTTCATTGGTGATCATTTTTGTAGTACTCCTTGAAGTCTACTTATGTGGTTTCGCCTGGAAATGGGAGTGTAGGAGCCCCAATATACATCCACTGTCTAGAAGGCAGGGCCAGAATATTGGATTCTACGCTCGGGAGGCCATTTCTTCTCTTTTTCAGCGTGAATTTGTAAGGCACGCTGCTTTTTTGAGTCTCCCTGTCCCTTACCCTTGACCTCCCAAATGTTGTTCTCTGGCAAGTGGGAGCAGGAAGAAAGATGGACACACGTTTGCAGCACACATGACCCTGTCCAAACCGAGGGATGGACAGTACAGTGTGTTCTTTTACATACCTAGTGCCGTCCACCTGACACCTGCCATTTGATGGCTGTGTTGACAGTGTCTCAGGCCTCTCAGAGATGAGAGAAGTTACACAAGGGGCGGGGACCCGACTCAAGGTGACAAGGCTTTCAGGTGGAACTTTGAGTTGGCCCTGTTTGCCAAGCCCATAGGTGTTTCTCGTTCCCGAGGCAGTGTGTGAGCTGGGCAAGGCCATGCGGGTCTTGTCACTCTCTGCGTTATGTCATTCGTACCCCTGATTCAGAACTCTGGACCTCTGTCCACCCCTTCCCCCCCTCCTTTGCTCCATTGTCACTCTGAGCCCTCCCTGGAGTCCACTCCGCGTGTTTCTCGTACAGTCGTAGCCTGGGCTCTTCCCTGGGGATCTTGCTGCATTCGTTGTGAGTGTGGCATATGTTGGGCAAAGGGCCCCTGGCTCTTCAGCAGGATAGTTTTCCCTGTAAGCTTGTTCATCACTGCAGGAGTCCCCCAGAACTCAGGTTTCTGGCCCCAGCAGGCCTGTGTTGTTTTCGTTTGGCCATGGAAGATACTCAGAGTTTCTCTCGTTTCGAGCCCCTTGAAAGACAAGAATAACAGTCAGTTGGGAAGATATTCCAGTATGTGAATGATGCTCAGGGCAAGATCTCTTTCTTGGAAACCAGTGCAACCTGAAGGGTATGTGAAGGGACAAGGTGACCCTGCTCTAGTAGTTCCCTCTGCATTTCTTGCAGACATATTGCACACTGGCCAGCATGTTGACTCAGTCCATCCTTCCTCTAGGTGATTCCTGGCATTCTCTGACACATCTCACCACCCATTTCCATTCCACGTGAGGGCACACGGGTGAGGGCACTTGCGTCGTCCAATCCTGGGCCGAGAGGAGTGAACTGCTAAGGAGGCCAACACCAGGTGCTGCCCCAATGGGTTCCACCCTCTCTGCCAGTCCGTGCCTTCTGCCACTGTGCTCGGGGCTGTTGTGGACCTAGTCCTGCCAGCCTGCACCGTCACCGTTGCTACAGTCGAGTATGCTGAAGGAGGACAACACTGCAGAGGCCAAAGGCATGCTGGCCATACCGAGACCACGGAATGGATTTGCTGAGGCACTGAGTTTGCCGAGGCACTGCCTTGATGCGCAGGACTGTTCGCGCCTAGGCGGCTGACCCAGAGAGCTCCTCGTGGTGGTCAGCTGAACCCAGCCCCAATGCCTGTGGTCCCGCTGGCACCTCGTGGCCACACATGCAGGGTCAATCCAAGTGTGAGCAAGCGCAAGTCCTGCCAATGGCAGAGGCTGGGCTGCCTTGCTTGGGGCCCGCCACATGCAACATGGACACGCCTGTGGGAAAATCTATCCTTGGGCACGGGTATAGTGAGTGACAGCTCCATGCTTCCTAAGTCTAAACGGGGACAGACTTAGACCTCGAGACATGGGAAGGCAGTGGCCCTAAGGACGGCCAAGCTACAATCCTTCCAATGGGAATGGGAACAATCCAGAAAGGGGATGTATCATTGCATGTCCCCTCAGCCGAGAAAGGAGGTCAGCTCCCTTGCCAGCCGTCGGGCCCAGGCTAAGTGCCATAGTCTAAGCTGGGCCCTTCCAGTGCCCCAGGCTTCCGAATGCCTGCATGGGGTTGACAACAACTTACCGGGGTGCCTGTCACCGAACCTGTCACACAGTCCCGATGTTGGCATACGATCCCCAGCGGAACACCGAGGATCTTCTTCTCAGAGTCTCTATGGGCTGGACCCCAGAGAGGAACTCGTTTGAAAATAGGCTGAGAGTAGATTCGCCGAGGGCCAGAATGCTTCACTAGGAATCCGAAAGACATGACATGGAAAACGAAGTGACTAGTGCCATCTCCTAGCAAGCTGGCCCCCTCAGGTGTAAGCAACACCTGTGGGATTTTTGAAGGGAGCCCTTAACAGGCTACACGGGGGTCCTGTGACCAAGTGGCCTGCGTTCTTCCTTCAGAAAGAGAGGGAAAGTGCTGGCTTTGGGTCTGTTTCTGGCCCTTTCCCCTTCGAGGGCAGGGGCAGCAGTGATTCAGCTCTGGCTGTTTGGGGCTCTTGGCTGAAGCTCAAGTGGTTAGAACCCGACCGGGTCCAATCATCACTTCAGACACCCTTTGAGCGTTCTCCAGAGTTCAAATGCATGAGCCCTCGAATCTGCAGTATGAAGGCACCTCTCTGCGCCTGGGGAGACAGGCCAGCCGGCTCCCCATGCCTGCAACGACCCGAGCTGACTAAGCACCAAGCCCCAGGGACAGAGGGGCCTGCTGTCCTCTGGGATACCAGACACTGAGAGCTGTCCATTGGTTCAGGAAGTGACTGGGTATGCCACCCCAATGCTCGGACCCGGCTGTGTACCTGACACAGACCCCTGGATCCTGGCAGGTTCTAGTTTCCAAAGGGTATGTTCCTCTGAGGCTCCTGCTCTGGATGGCTCCCAAGTGGAAGCTAATCTGAGGAGAGGGCAATCAAATGCAAAGAGGCACCCTGGGGACCAAGGTTCATGATTCCAGAAGAGAATGGGCTCCAGTTAGAATTCAGTGCCTCCTCCTAGCTCCCGGCAAGCTGAGTGTCTGGCAAGTGACAACACCTGTGGACTGTCGTCAAAGGAAACCTCCATTGGCTACACCTGGGCCGGAGTCTGCCCTGAGAGGAGACCAGCTCCTTCTCTCAGGGTATCCGGCTGCTCCAGGGTTTCACCTGCGTGAGGGTTGGTCTGGGTGGGAGAGAAGATGCAGAGCCAGTCTCTTGGAAACAGCCTCTTATCAGGACTGCCCGAAGGTGATTCTTCCCCCAGGCTTTTTATACATTTTTTCTAAGCACGCCAAGTATACATCTTGTAAAGATTGACAGGATGAAATCACTCCAGTTTCTCAAAGTTCCTAGGAAAAAAACAATGAAAACATTCCACGCATTCAATAAAACTTCAAAGAATGATCTGTGTTTTAGATTCCATAGAATGTTCCAACAATCAATAGCTCAGGGTGAATAAACACTTCACATGCAGTCAGAACGTACCTATGGCCACATTCTGGTAAATATCACGGGTTGAGAGCGTAAGCACACAGAAGACGGATATTCATGAAGGCTCTGGCGACAGTCAAAAGTTTACGTGGAAAACATGTTTTTCTCTCAAGTTGCTCCCTAAGATTATCAATTATCCACTGACCATTCTTAATGTCTTCACCCAAAACCTGCCGCAAGGACCGCATCCCTGAGAGTCAGGCAGCATTCTTCAAACGTCCATTCCAAAGGGAATATACTTCGAAGTTTTAGGAGCATCTATCAGAAAGGATCTGATTTTCTTTCCATGACAATCCACACCAAGAAATCATTCGAAGCAAAATATATGTAAGAGACCCCAGCCCAAAATTGACTTGGGGGAGAAAGACTTGAAAGGCCCATCTTGGCCTTGCAGCTCTGCAAACAAGGACTTCTCCTTCCGGTGATTTTTCCTCCACCTGGGGTGACAAGGGCTTGAACCTCAGTTCTTCAGCTCGCAGCCCTGCAGTCGAGGTCTTATGTTCGAGGCCATAAATGCTTCACCCTGGGTTCCAGGGGCTTGGGCCTCAGGCCTTCAGGAAACGGTCTCCTGCACACCTGAGAGTGCCATTCTGCTGGAGGTCTGTATTCTTCCTCCAGAAACAGAGGGAAGACTGTCCTGCCCATCAGGAAATAGATGTGCCATTGATGGAGAGGCAAACGGTCCCTGCTCCCGGCTGGTTCTCAAGTGTTTGGAACCTGCACCCGATGCAGTCGTTCTTTCAAGAGACCTTTCGGTGCCGACCAGGGCCCGAGGCATAGTGTGCCTAGGGGAACCATCTGTGAGATGGAAGGAAAGAAGGTCTACCCTTCCCTGCGCTTCCCAGGGCTGGCCAAGCAAGAATTCTGCCATTGGGACTTGAGAAAGGGATGAGAAGCTTCTGGCACTGAGTGCATTTCTTCCCCTGACCTACAGTGGACAGTCACCAGTGGTTTTGGCGGAACGGGATTCACACTTCGGTGTTTGGAATCAGGCTCCGTGGAAGTATTTCTTGAGCAGGCAATGCACTGACTACTTCTGGAAGCGAAACCCCTGTGTGGGAACCATTTGATTTTCCATAGGAAGCCTTGTCAAGCAGCCCGTGGAAGGAGGCCTACTGGGGAACCATGAATGCCCAGCCCCACCAGGTCAGTAGCAGGGAGCTCCTGGTTCTTTGGGGATATCAGAAACGGACTGCTCTAGGCGAGCCTCGGGCTGGAGAGGGAGTCGGCCACCAATCCCTGATCGTTCCTTATGGGACTGAGAGCCCTACCACGTTTCACTGTGACTCAAGACCTCTGGAGGAATCAGCTATGGAGACATCACGGCTTCAAGGCTTTCATTTCAGTAGAAACTAGGAGAACACTCCCAAGAACCCGACAAGCTCTGTTGCTCTTCTCCCTGAAATTGACAATGCTTCCTTCCGATTCTCTGGCTTTGCCAACACTCTAACGTTTCGTCTGGCACCTCCAAGTGCCCTATGTCTTTCTCTTGTCCAAATATTTCTCAAAGGCAAGGCCCGAGGGCCTTTCTGCCCACCCTAGGCCAGAGTCAGGATGCCTTGGCCGAGCTCCTCAGTCAGAATGAGGGGACATTGCTCTTAGGTGTGGCCTCGAATTCCCCACAGTGGGGACTGACTTCCAAACAGAGCAAGCGCATGCGGATGGGTACACAGAAAGCAGAAGATCTTCATGTTACGTGAGCATGGGAGAATTCTGAGAACAAAGACAGAGGCCCAATCTGGCAAGCTGGCTCTTTTCTGAATGAACAAACACACGTGGGCTGCCTAACTGGGAATCAGCCATGTGCTGGATGAGGGAGCACAAGGAAAGCTGAGGGCCACACGCAAGCTAGCATTACCAGTCCCCACCGCCAGGAGAGATCTGTGTGACATTCCTCAGGCACTCGTGGCTGCCCAAGCGCCAAGGAGAGGACAGAAGACAAATGCTGAAACTGATGGAGCCTCCATCAGTTGACAGTATCTTAGGAAATGACAAGGAAAAGCCATGGGCCTCATCTCCAGAACCCTATAGGCTCAGTCTCCTGGAGCCCCCAGATCAGCCTGCCCTCCCTAGCGATGTGAGGAACAAAGGCAAGAAGGAAATGGCAGAGAAAAGAGCATTTCCTGGGGTGTCTGAGTCCCTGAAGCCTCCAATTTGAACTCAGGTCAGGATGTGACAGTGCCTGTGTCCAGCCCCAGAGAGCAGAGAGGCTCTGTGCTGAGAGCGCAGCCTCAGAGCCTGCTTCACATTCTGGGTCTCCCTCACTCTCTGCCCCTCTCCTGGTGCTTATTCCCTCTGTCTTGCTCTGGCTCTGGCTCTAACTAAGGGGATCTCTCTCTCTCTCTCTCTCTCTCTCTCCTTCTCTCTCTCTTGTTTCCCACACACTCCCTTTCTCTGTCTGTCTCCCTGTCTCCCCTCTCTCTCCAAAAGTAAATACACGTTTCAAGCGAACAAAATGTAAGTTCCTTGTCACCTACAGCCCCTTGACAAATACTTGAGGCTGGCAGAGGAAAATGTTTCTCCAGCAACCACTAATCGCCCTTATTTAAATGCTATGCCTGGGGGCAAATCAACTCTAGCTTGACAATAGCTAGCCAGGCAGCAGTCTGGGACTCCTTAGCATGTGAAAGCCCCCTTGTGAACTTGCCAGCTGATCTTGCCTTCCCCAAACCCAAGGTTATAAGCAGATATTCTTCAGGTGGTTTTCCTCAAAGGAAGAATTCTTCTCATTCATAACAAGAATAAACCAGAAGCAACACACCGAGGCCCAAAGGTATTCAGCTCAGGTAAAATGGAGTCATACCGGGACTGCTGACTTGAACTGCAGTACCTAGGCAAGCCTGGTTTCCTGAGAGTAAGAAGGAAACACCTGAGGGGTTGGGATGAAAGGAAACAGCAGGCACAAGAATGTCTCAGCCGCCCCGCAAACAGGGAGCTGACACGGAGGCTTTTCTTTCCAGAAAGCAAATGTATTCCTGCCGGCACTGCTCAGTTCGCTCCTACGCAAGGAACTGAGCCCCGAACCCCACGTAGTGTAGTCTTCTCTGTAGCTTTGACTTCTTTGTCTCACATAGAGAGTAACATACGAACATGCAGTCTCAATAAGCGGTCTCACGTTACAAGGTCCTGAGGGATGCTGTCCCATATACGTGAAGCCAGGTTGCCTTGAGGGTTTTTTGCCCCTGCCTTTAGGGAGCGGACCCTCCCACATTCGCCCCTTTCATGCTCAGGTCCCCTGTCTAGCCTCAAAGGGCACCATCTCACATTAGAGGTCGGTACTTTTATCACTACTTTACATGAGTGGCCGTCTTTTTTTCCTCTTTTCTATCTCTCTCTGTAAACTCTGTTCACAATGAGACTGGAGGCAGACCATGCAGGCAGTGTAGCACAGCAGGCTCACATTAAGCACCCTCTGAAATGTAGGAATCGAATTCCCATGAGGCTTTTGAATCCTCCAAGAGTTGAAAACCGTCCACCAAAGAAGTCTCCGGTGTTCCACCTGTTTCCGGCCTGGACTGGGACATGAGCCCCCTTTTCTTTTTGACCTGTGATCCCGTCTGTGAGGTTTTCCTCATCATCTCTCCCTAGGCAGCAGGTGTTCAGGTTAAATTTTCCACAAACACTTCTCTCAGAAGCCAGCATGGAATCTAAGGCCAGGCAAGTTTGATAGATGGCATCGGACATCTTGGTTCGTTGTTTGACTACAACCCAAAGAGCTCAGGCATTTTCATTGGTGATCATTTTTGTAGTACTCCTTGAAGTCTACTTATGTGGTTTCGCCTGGAAATGGGAGTGTAGGAGCCCCAATATACATCCACTGTCTAGAAGGCAGGGCCAGAATATTGGATTCTACGCTCGGGAGGCCATTTCTTCTCTTTTTCAGCGTGAATTTGTAAGGCACGCTGCTTTTTTGAGTCTCCCTGTCCCTTACCCTTGACCTCCCAAATGTTGTTCTCTGGCAAGTGGGAGCAGGAAGAAAGATGGACACACGTTTGCAGCACACATGACCCTGTCCAAACCGAGGGATGGACAGTACAGTGTGTTCTTTTACATACCTAGTGCCGTCCACCTGACACCTGCCATTTGATGGCTGTGTTGACAGTGTCTCAGGCCTCTCAGAGATGAGAGAAGTTACACAAGGGGCGGGGACCCGACTCAAGGTGACAAGGCTTTCAGGTGGAACTTTGAGTTGGCCCTGTTTGCCAAGCCCATAGGTGTTTCTCGTTCCCGAGGCAGTGTGTGAGCTGGGCAAGGCCATGCGGGTCTTGTCACTCTCTGCGTTATGTCATTCGTACCCCTGATTCAGAACTCTGGACCTCTGTCCACCCCTTCCCCCCCCTCCTTTGCTCCATTGTCACTCTGAGCCCTCCCTGGAGTCCACTCCGCGTGTTTCTCGTACAGTCGTAGCCTGGGCTCTTCCCTGGGGATCTTGCTGCATTCGTTGTGAGTGTGGCATATGTTGGGCAAAGGGCCCCTGGCTCTTCAGCAGGATAGTTTTCCCTGTAAGCTTGTTCATCACTGCAGGAGTCCCCCAGAACTCAGGTTTCTGGCCCCAGCAGGCCTGTGTTGTTTTCGTTTGGCCATGGAAGATACTCAGAGTTTCTCTCGTTTCGAGCCCCTTGAAAGACAAGAATAACAGTCAGTTGGGAAGATATTCCAGTATGTGAATGATGCTCAGGGCAAGATCTCTTTCTTGGAAACCAGTGCAACCTGAAGGGTATGTGAAGGGACAAGGTGACCCTGCTCTAGTAGTTCCCTCTGCATTTCTTGCAGACATATTGCACACTGGCCAGCATGTTGACTCAGTCCATCCTTCCTCTAGGTGATTCCTGGCATTCTCTGACACATCTCACCACCCATTTCCATTCCACGTGAGGGCACACGGGTGAGGGCACTTGCGTCGTCCAATCCTGGGCCGAGAGGAGTGAACTGCTAAGGAGGCCAACACCAGGTGCTGCCCCAATGGGTTCCACCCTCTCTGCCAGTCCGTGCCTTCTGCCACTGTGCTCGGGGCTGTTGTGGACCTAGTCCTGCCAGCCTGCACCGTCACCGTTGCTACAGTCGAGTATGCTGAAGGAGGACAACACTGCAGAGGCCAAAGGCATGCTGGCCATACCGAGACCACGGAATGGATTTGCTGAGGCACTGAGTTTGCCGAGGCACTGCCTTGATGCGCAGGACTGTTCGCGCCTAGGCGGCTGACCCAGAGAGCTCCTCGTGGTGGTCAGCTGAACCCAGCCCCAATGCCTGTGGTCCCGCTGGCACCTCGTGGCCACACATGCAGGGTCAATCCAAGTGTGAGCAAGCGCAAGTCCTGCCAATGGCAGAGGCTGGGCTGCCTTGCTTGGGGCCCGCCACATGCAACATGGACACGCCTGTGGGAAAATCTATCCTTGGGCACGGGTATAGTGAGTGACAGCTCCATGCTTCCTAAGTCTAAACGGGGACAGACTTAGACCTCGAGACATGGGAAGGCAGTGGCCCTAAGGACGGCCAAGCTACAATCCTTCCAATGGGAATGGGAACAATCCAGAAAGGGGATGTATCATTGCATGTCCCCTCAGCCGAGAAAGGAGGTCAGCTCCCTTGCCAGCCGTCGGGCCCAGGCTAAGTGCCATAGTCTAAGCTGGGCCCTTCCAGTGCCCCAGGCTTCCGAATGCCTGCATGGGGTTGACAACAACTTACCGGGGTGCCTGTCACCGAACCTGTCACACAGTCCCGATGTTGGCATACGATCCCCAGCGGAACACCGAGGATCTTCTTCTCAGAGTCTCTATGGGCTGGACCCCAGAGAGGAACTCGTTTGAAAATAGGCTGAGAGTAGATTCGCCGAGGGCCAGAATGCTTCACTAGGAATCCGAAAGACATGACATGGAAAACGAAGTGACTAGTGCCATCTCCTAGCAAGCTGGCCCCCTCAGGTGTAAGCAACACCTGTGGGATTTTTGAAGGGAGCCCTTAACAGGCTACACGGGGGTCCTGTGACCAAGTGGCCTGCGTTCTTCCTTCAGAAAGAGAGGGAAAGTGCTGGCTTTGGGTCTGTTTCTGGCCCTTTCCCCTTCGAGGGCAGGGGCAGCAGTGATTCAGCTCTGGCTGTTTGGGGCTCTTGGCTGAAGCTCAAGTGGTTAGAACCCGACCGGGTCCAATCATCACTTCAGACACCCTTTGAGCGTTCTCCAGAGTTCAAATGCATGAGCCCTCGAATCTGCAGTATGAAGGCACCTCTCTGCGCCTGGGGAGACAGGCCAGCCGGCTCCCCATGCCTGCAACGACCCGAGCTGACTAAGCACCAAGCCCCAGGGACAGAGGGGCCTGCTGTCCTCTGGGATACCAGACACTGAGAGCTGTCCATTGGTTCAGGAAGTGACTGGGTATGCCACCCCAATGCTCGGACCCGGCTGTGTACCTGACACAGACCCCTGGATCCTGGCAGGTTCTAGTTTCCAAAGGGTATGTTCCTCTGAGGCTCCTGCTCTGGATGGCTCCCAAGTGGAAGCTAATCTGAGGAGAGGGCAATCAAATGCAAAGAGGCACCCTGGGGACCAAGGTTCATGATTCCAGAAGAGAATGGGCTCCAGTTAGAATTCAGTGCCTCCTCCTAGCTCCCGGCAAGCTGAGTGTCTGGCAAGTGACAACACCTGTGGACTGTCGTCAAAGGAAACCTCCATTGGCTACACCTGGGCCGGAGTCTGCCCTGAGAGGAGACCAGCTCCTTCTCTCAGGGTATCCGGCTGCTCCAGGGTTTCACCTGCGTGAGGGTTGGTCTGGGTGGGAGAGAAGATGCAGAGCCAGTCTCTTGGAAACAGCCTCTTATCAGGACTGCCCGAAGGTGATTCTTCCCCCAGGCTTTTTATACATTTTTTCTAAGCACGCCAAGTATACATCTTGTAAAGATTGACAGGATGAAATCACTCCAGTTTCTCAAAGTTCCTAGGAAAAAAACAATGAAAACATTCCACGCATTCAATAAAACTTCAAAGAATGATCTGTGTTTTAGATTCCATAGAATGTTCCAACAATCAATAGCTCAGGGTGAATAAACACTTCACATGCAGTCAGAACGTACCTATGGCCACATTCTGGTAAATATCACGGGTTGAGAGCGTAAGCACACAGAAGACGGATATTCATGAAGGCTCTGGCGACAGTCAAAAGTTTACGTGGAAAACATGTTTTTCTCTCAAGTTGCTCCCTAAGATTATCAATTATCCACTGACCATTCTTAATGTCTTCACCCAAAACCTGCCGCAAGGACCGCATCCCTGAGAGTCAGGCAGCATTCTTCAAACGTCCATTCCAAAGGGAATATACTTCGAAGTTTTAGGAGCATCTATCAGAAAGGATCTGATTTTCTTTCCATGACAATCCACACCAAGAAATCATTCGAAGCAAAATATATGTAAGAGACCCCAGCCCAAAATTGACTTGGGGGAGAAAGACTTGAAAGGCCCATCTTGGCCTTGCAGCTCTGCAAACAAGGACTTCTCCTTCCGGTGATTTTTCCTCCACCTGGGGTGACAAGGGCTTGAACCTCAGTTCTTCAGCTCGCAGCCCTGCAGTCGAGGTCTTATGTTCGAGGCCATAAATGCTTCACCCTGGGTTCCAGGGGCTTGGGCCTCAGGCCTTCAGGAAACGGTCTCCTGCACACCTGAGAGTGCCATTCTGCTGGAGGTCTGTATTCTTCCTCCAGAAACAGAGGGAAGACTGTCCTGCCCATCAGGAAATAGATGTGCCATTGATGGAGAGGCAAACGGTCCCTGCTCCCGGCTGGTTCTCAAGTGTTTGGAACCTGCACCCGATGCAGTCGTTCTTTCAAGAGACCTTTCGGTGCCGACCAGGGCCCGAGGCATAGTGTGCCTAGGGGAACCATCTGTGAGATGGAAGGAAAGAAGGTCTACCCTTCCCTGCGCTTCCCAGGGCTGGCCAAGCAAGAATTCTGCCATTGGGACTTGAGAAAGGGATGAGAAGCTTCTGGCACTGAGTGCATTTCTTCCCCTGACCTACAGTGGACAGTCACCAGTGGTTTTGGCGGAACGGGATTCACACTTCGGTGTTTGGAATCAGGCTCCGTGGAAGTATTTCTTGAGCAGGCAATGCACTGACTACTTCTGGAAGCGAAACCCCTGTGTGGGAACCATTTGATTTTCCATAGGAAGCCTTGTCAAGCAGCCCGTGGAAGGAGGCCTACTGGGGAACCATGAATGCCCAGCCCCACCAGGTCAGTAGCAGGGAGCTCCTGGTTCTTTGGGGATATCAGAAACGGACTGCTCTAGGCGAGCCTCGGGCTGGAGAGGGAGTCGGCCACCAATCCCTGATCGTTCCTTATGGGACTGAGAGCCCTACCACGTTTCACTGTGACTCAAGACCTCTGGAGGAATCAGCTATGGAGACATCACGGCTTCAAGGCTTTCATTTCAGTAGAAACTAGGAGAACACTCCCAAGAACCCGACAAGCTCTGTTGCTCTTCTCCCTGAAATTGACAATGCTTCCTTCCGATTCTCTGGCTTTGCCAACACTCTAACGTTTCGTCTGGCACCTCCAAGTGCCCTATGTCTTTCTCTTGTCCAAATATTTCTCAAAGGCAAGGCCCGAGGGCCTTTCTGCCCACCCTAGGCCAGAGTCAGGATGCCTTGGCCGAGCTCCTCAGTCAGAATGAGGGGACATTGCTCTTAGGTGTGGCCTCGAATTCCCCACAGTGGGGACTGACTTCCAAACAGAGCAAGCGCATGCGGATGGGTACACAGAAAGCAGAAGATCTTCATGTCACGTGAGCATGGGAGAATTCTGAGAACAAAGACAGAGGCCCAATCTGGCAAGCTGGCTCTTTTCTGAATGAACAAACACACGTGGGCTGCCTAACTGGGAATCAGCCATGTGCTGGATGAGGGAGCACAAGGAAAGCTGAGGGCCACACGCAAGCTAGCATTACCAGTCCCCACCGCCAGGAGAGATCTGTGTGACATTCCTCAGGCACTCGTGGCTGCCCAAGCGCCAAGGAGAGGACAGAAGACAAATGCTGAAACTGATGGAGCCTCCATCAGTTGACAGTATCTTAGGAAATGACAAGGAAAAGCCATGGGCCTCATCTCCAGAACCCTATAGGCTCAGTCTCCTGGAGCCCCCAGATCAGCCTGCCCTCCCTAGCGATGTGAGGAACAAAGGCAAGAAGGAAATGGCAGAGAAAAGAGCATTTCCTGGGGTGTCTGAGTCCCTGAAGCCTCCAATTTGAACTCAGGTCAGGATGTGACAGTGCCTGTGTCCAGCCCCAGAGAGCAGAGAGGCTCTGTGCTGAGAGCGCAGCCTCAGAGCCTGCTTCACATTCTGGGTCTCCCTCACTCTCTGCCCCTCTCCTGGTGCTTATTCCCTCTGTCTTGCTCTGGCTCTGGCTCTAACTAAGGGGATCTCTCTCTCTCTCTCTCTCTCTCTCTCCTTCTCTCTCTCTTGTTTCCCACACACTCCCTTTCTCTGTCTGTCTCCCTGTCTCCCCTCTCTCTCCAAAAGTAAATACACGTTTCAAGCGAACAAAATGTAAGTTCCTTGTCACCTACAGCCCCTTGACAAATACTTGAGGCTGGCAGAGGAAAATGTTTCTCCAGCAACCACTAATCGCCCTTATTTAAATGCTATGCCTGGGGGCAAATCAACTCTAGCTTGACAATAGCTAGCCAGGCAGCAGTCTGGGACTCCTTAGCATGTGAAAGCCCCCTTGTGAACTTGCCAGCTGATCTTGCCTTCCCCAAACCCAAGGTTATAAGCAGATATTCTTCAGGTGGTTTTCCTCAAAGGAAGAATTCTTCTCATTCATAACAAGAATAAACCAGAAGCAACACACCGAGGCCCAAAGGTATTCAGCTCAGGTAAAATGGAGTCATACCGGGACTGCTGACTTGAACTGCAGTACCTAGGCAAGCCTGGTTTCCTGAGAGTAAGAAGGAAACACCTGAGGGGTTGGGATGAAAGGAAACAGCAGGCACAAGAATGTCTCAGCCGCCCCGCAAACAGGGAGCTGACACGGAGGCTTTTCTTTCCAGAAAGCAAATGTATTCCTGCCGGCACTGCTCAGTTCGCTCCTACGCAAGGAACTGAGCCCCGAACCCCACGTAGTGTAGTCTTCTCTGTAGCTTTGACTTCTTTGTCTCACATAGAGAGTAACATACGAACATGCAGTCTCAATAAGCGGTCTCACGTTACAAGGTCCTGAGGGATGCTGTCCCATATACGTGAAGCCAGGTTGCCTTGAGGGTTTTTTGCCCCTGCCTTTAGGGAGCGGACCCTCCCACATTCGCCCCTTTCATGCTCAGGTCCCCTGTCTAGCCTCAAAGGGCACCATCTCACATTAGAGGTCGGTACTTTTATCACTACTTTACATGAGTGGCCGTCTTTTTTTCCTCTTTTCTATCTCTCTCTGTAAACTCTGTTCACAATGAGACTGGAGGCAGACCATGCAGGCAGTGTAGCACAGCAGGCTCACATTAAGCACCCTCTGAAATGTAGGAATCGAATTCCCATGAGGCTTTTGAATCCTCCAAGAGTTGAAAACCGTCCACCAAAGAAGTCTCCGGTGTTCCACCTGTTTCCGGCCTGGACTGGGACATGAGCCCCCTTTTCTTTTTGACCTGTGATCCCGTCTGTGAGGTTTTCCTCATCATCTCTCCCTAGGCAGCAGGTGTTCAGGTTAAATTTTCCACAAACACTTCTCTCAGAAGCCAGCATGGAATCTAAGGCCAGGCAAGTTTGATAGATGGCATCGGACATCTTGGTTCGTTGTTTGACTACAACCCAAAGAGCTCAGGCATTTTCATTGGTGATCATTTTTGTAGTACTCCTTGAAGTCTACTTATGTGGTTTCGCCTGGAAATGGGAGTGTAGGAGCCCCAATATACATCCACTGTCTAGAAGGCAGGGCCAGAATATTGGATTCTACGCTCGGGAGGCCATTTCTTCTCTTTTTCAGCGTGAATTTGTAAGGCACGCTGCTTTTTTGAGTCTCCCTGTCCCTTACCCTTGACCTCCCAAATGTTGTTCTCTGGCAAGTGGGAGCAGGAAGAAAGATGGACACACGTTTGCAGCACACATGACCCTGTCCAAACCGAGGGATGGACAGTACAGTGTGTTCTTTTACATACCTAGTGCCGTCCACCTGACACCTGCCATTTGATGGCTGTGTTGACAGTGTCTCAGGCCTCTCAGAGATGAGAGAAGTTACACAAGGGGCGGGGACCCGACTCAAGGTGACAAGGCTTTCAGGTGGAACTTTGAGTTGGCCCTGTTTGCCAAGCCCATAGGTGTTTCTCGTTCCCGAGGCAGTGTGTGAGCTGGGCAAGGCCATGCGGGTCTTGTCACTCTCTGCGTTATGTCATTCGTACCCCTGATTCAGAACTCTGGACCTCTGTCCACCCCTTCCCCCCCTCCTTTGCTCCATTGTCACTCTGAGCCCTCCCTGGAGTCCACTCCGCGTGTTTCTCGTACAGTCGTAGCCTGGGCTCTTCCCTGGGGATCTTGCTGCATTCGTTGTGAGTGTGGCATATGTTGGGCAAAGGGCCCCTGGCTCTTCAGCAGGATAGTTTTCCCTGTAAGCTTGTTCATCACTGCAGGAGTCCCCCAGAACTCAGGTTTCTGGCCCCAGCAGGCCTGTGTTGTTTTCGTTTGGCCATGGAAGATACTCAGAGTTTCTCTCGTTTCGAGCCCCTTGAAAGACAAGAATAACAGTCAGTTGGGAAGATATTCCAGTATGTGAATGATGCTCAGGGCAAGATCTCTTTCTTGGAAACCAGTGCAACCTGAAGGGTATGTGAAGGGACAAGGTGACCCTGCTCTAGTAGTTCCCTCTGCATTTCTTGCAGACATATTGCACACTGGCCAGCATGTTGACTCAGTCCATCCTTCCTCTAGGTGATTCCTGGCATTCTCTGACACATCTCACCACCCATTTCCATTCCACGTGAGGGCACACGGGTGAGGGCACTTGCGTCGTCCAATCCTGGGCCGAGAGGAGTGAACTGCTAAGGAGGCCAACACCAGGTGCTGCCCCAATGGGTTCCACCCTCTCTGCCAGTCCGTGCCTTCTGCCACTGTGCTCGGGGCTGTTGTGGACCTAGTCCTGCCAGCCTGCACCGTCACCGTTGCTACAGTCGAGTATGCTGAAGGAGGACAACACTGCAGAGGCCAAAGGCATGCTGGCCATACCGAGACCACGGAATGGATTTGCTGAGGCACTGAGTTTGCCGAGGCACTGCCTTGATGCGCAGGACTGTTCGCGCCTAGGCGGCTGACCCAGAGAGCTCCTCGTGGTGGTCAGCTGAACCCAGCCCCAATGCCTGTGGTCCCGCTGGCACCTCGTGGCCACACATGCAGGGTCAATCCAAGTGTGAGCAAGCGCAAGTCCTGCCAATGGCAGAGGCTGGGCTGCCTTGCTTGGGGCCCGCCACATGCAACATGGACACGCCTGTGGGAAAATCTATCCTTGGGCACGGGTATAGTGAGTGACAGCTCCATGCTTCCTAAGTCTAAACGGGGACAGACTTAGACCTCGAGACATGGGAAGGCAGTGGCCCTAAGGACGGCCAAGCTACAATCCTTCCAATGGGAATGGGAACAATCCAGAAAGGGGATGTATCATTGCATGTCCCCTCAGCCGAGAAAGGAGGTCAGCTCCCTTGCCAGCCGTCGGGCCCAGGCTAAGTGCCATAGTCTAAGCTGGGCCCTTCCAGTGCCCCAGGCTTCCGAATGCCTGCATGGGGTTGACAACAACTTACCGGGGTGCCTGTCACCGAACCTGTCACACAGTCCCGATGTTGGCATACGATCCCCAGCGGAACACCGAGGATCTTCTTCTCAGAGTCTCTATGGGCTGGACCCCAGAGAGGAACTCGTTTGAAAATAGGCTGAGAGTAGATTCGCCGAGGGCCAGAATGCTTCACTAGGAATCCGAAAGACATGACATGGAAAACGAAGTGACTAGTGCCATCTCCTAGCAAGCTGGCCCCCTCAGGTGTAAGCAACACCTGTGGGATTTTTGAAGGGAGCCCTTAACAGGCTACACGGGGGTCCTGTGACCAAGTGGCCTGCGTTCTTCCTTCAGAAAGAGAGGGAAAGTGCTGGCTTTGGGTCTGTTTCTGGCCCTTTCCCCTTCGAGGGCAGGGGCAGCAGTGATTCAGCTCTGGCTGTTTGGGGCTCTTGGCTGAAGCTCAAGTGGTTAGAACCCGACCGGGTCCAATCATCACTTCAGACACCCTTTGAGCGTTCTCCAGAGTTCAAATGCATGAGCCCTCGAATCTGCAGTATGAAGGCACCTCTCTGCGCCTGGGGAGACAGGCCAGCCGGCTCCCCATGCCTGCAACGACCCGAGCTGACTAAGCACCAAGCCCCAGGGACAGAGGGGCCTGCTGTCCTCTGGGATACCAGACACTGAGAGCTGTCCATTGGTTCAGGAAGTGACTGGGTATGCCACCCCAATGCTCGGACCCGGCTGTGTACCTGACACAGACCCCTGGATCCTGGCAGGTTCTAGTTTCCAAAGGGTATGTTCCTCTGAGGCTCCTGCTCTGGATGGCTCCCAAGTGGAAGCTAATCTGAGGAGAGGGCAATCAAATGCAAAGAGGCACCCTGGGGACCAAGGTTCATGATTCCAGAAGAGAATGGGCTCCAGTTAGAATTCAGTGCCTCCTCCTAGCTCCCGGCAAGCTGAGTGTCTGGCAAGTGACAACACCTGTGGACTGTCGTCAAAGGAAACCTCCATTGGCTACACCTGGGCCGGAGTCTGCCCTGAGAGGAGACCAGCTCCTTCTCTCAGGGTATCCGGCTGCTCCAGGGTTTCACCTGCGTGAGGGTTGGTCTGGGTGGGAGAGAAGATGCAGAGCCAGTCTCTTGGAAACAGCCTCTTATCAGGACTGCCCGAAGGTGATTCTTCCCCCAGGCTTTTTATACATTTTTTCTAAGCACGCCAAGTATACATCTTGTAAAGATTGACAGGATGAAATCACTCCAGTTTCTCAAAGTTCCTAGGAAAAAAACAATGAAAACATTCCACGCATTCAACAAAACTTCAAAGAATGATCTGTGTTTTAGATTCCATAGAATGTTCCAACAATCAATAGCTCAGGGTGAATAAACACTTCACATGCAGTCAGAACGTACCTATGGCCACATTCTGGTAAATATCACGGGTTGAGAGCGTAAGCACACAGAAGACGGATATTCATGAAGGCTCTGGCGACAGTCAAAAGTTTACGTGGAAAACATGTTTTTCTCTCAAGTTGCTCCCTAAGATTATCAATTATCCACTGACCATTCTTAATGTCTTCACCCAAAACCTGCCGCAAGGACCGCATCCCTGAGAGTCAGGCAGCATTCTTCAAACGTCCATTCCAAAGGGAATATACTTCGAAGTTTTAGGAGCATCTATCAGAAAGGATCTGATTTTCTTTCCATGACAATCCACACCAAGAAATCATTCGAAGCAAAATATATGTAAGAGACCCCAGCCCAAAATTGACTTGGGGGAGAAAGACTTGAAAGGCCCATCTTGGCCTTGCAGCTCTGCAAACAAGGACTTCTCCTTCCGGTGATTTTTCCTCCACCTGGGGTGACAAGGGCTTGAACCTCAGTTCTTCAGCTCGCAGCCCTGCAGTCGAGGTCTTATGTTCGAGGCCATAAATGCTTCACCCTGGGTTCCAGGGGCTTGGGCCTCAGGCCTTCAGGAAACGGTCTCCTGCACACCTGAGAGTGCCATTCTGCTGGAGGTCTGTATTCTTCCTCCAGAAACAGAGGGAAGACTGTCCTGCCCATCAGGAAATAGATGTGCCATTGATGGAGAGGCAAACGGTCCCTGCTCCCGGCTGGTTCTCAAGTGTTTGGAACCTGCACCCGATGCAGTCGTTCTTTCAAGAGACCTTTCGGTGCCGACCAGGGCCCGAGGCATAGTGTGCCTAGGGGAACCATCTGTGAGATGGAAGGAAAGAAGGTCTACCCTTCCCTGCGCTTCCCAGGGCTGGCCAAGCAAGAATTCTGCCATTGGGACTTGAGAAAGGGATGAGAAGCTTCTGGCACTGAGTGCATTTCTTCCCCTGACCTACAGTGGACAGTCACCAGTGGTTTTGGCGGAACGGGATTCACACTTCGGTGTTTGGAATCAGGCTCCGTGGAAGTATTTCTTGAGCAGGCAATGCACTGACTACTTCTGGAAGCGAAACCCCTGTGTGGGAACCATTTGATTTTCCATAGGAAGCCTTGTCAAGCAGCCCGTGGAAGGAGGCCTACTGGGGAACCATGAATGCCCAGCCCCACCAGGTCAGTAGCAGGGAGCTCCTGGTTCTTTGGGGATATCAGAAACGGACTGCTCTAGGCGAGCCTCGGGCTGGAGAGGGAGTCGGCCACCAATCCCTGATCGTTCCTTATGGGACTGAGAGCCCTACCACGTTTCACTGTGACTCAAGACCTCTGGAGGAATCAGCTATGGAGACATCACGGCTTCAAGGCTTTCATTTCAGTAGAAACTAGGAGAACACTCCCAAGAACCCGACAAGCTCTGTTGCTCTTCTCCCTGAAATTGACAATGCTTCCTTCCGATTCTCTGGCTTTGCCAACACTCTAACGTTTCGTCTGGCACCTCCAAGTGCCCTATGTCTTTCTCTTGTCCAAATATTTCTCAAAGGCAAGGCCCGAGGGCCTTTCTGCCCACCCTAGGCCAGAGTCAGGATGCCTTGGCCGAGCTCCTCAGTCAGAATGAGGGGACATTGCTCTTAGGTGTGGCCTCGAATTCCCCACAGTGGGGACTGACTTCCAAACAGAGCAAGCGCATGCGGATGGGTACACAGAAAGCAGAAGATCTTCATGTCACGTGAGCATGGGAGAATTCTGAGAACAAAGACAGAGGCCCAATCTGGCAAGCTGGCTCTTTTCTGAATGAACAAACACACGTGGGCTGCCTAACTGGGAATCAGCCATGTGCTGGATGAGGGAGCACAAGGAAAGCTGAGGGCCACACGCAAGCTAGCATTACCAGTCCCCACCGCCAGGAGAGATCTGTGTGACATTCCTCAGGCACTCGTGGCTGCCCAAGCGCCAAGGAGAGGACAGAAGACAAATGCTGAAACTGATGGAGCCTCCATCAGTTGACAGTATCTTAGGAAATGACAAGGAAAAGCCATGGGCCTCATCTCCAGAACCCTATAGGCTCAGTCTCCTGGAGCCCCCAGATCAGCCTGCCCTCCCTAGCGATGTGAGGAACAAAGGCAAGAAGGAAATGGCAGAGAAAAGAGCATTTCCTGGGGTGTCTGAGTCCCTGAAGCCTCCAATTTGAACTCAGGTCAGGATGTGACAGTGCCTGTGTCCAGCCCCAGAGAGCAGAGAGGCTCTGTGCTGAGAGCGCAGCCTCAGAGCCTGCTTCACATTCTGGGTCTCCCTCACTCTCTGCCCCTCTCCTGGTGCTTATTCCCTCTGTCTTGCTCTGGCTCTGGCTCTAACTAAGGGGATCTCTCTCTCTCTCTCTCTCTCTCTCTCTCCTTCTCTCTCTCTTGTTTCCCACACACTCCCTTTCTCTGTCTGTCTCCCTGTCTCCCCTCTCTCTCCAAAAGTAAATACACGTTTCAAGCGAACAAAATGTAAGTTCCTTGTCACCTACAGCCCCTTGACAAATACTTGAGGCTGGCAGAGGAAAATGTTTCTCCAGCAACCACTAATCGCCCTTATTTAAATGCTATGCCTGGGGGCAAATCAACTCTAGCTTGACAATAGCTAGCCAGGCAGCAGTCTGGGACTCCTTAGCATGTGAAAGCCCCCTTGTGAACTTGCCAGCTGATCTTGCCTTCCCCAAACCCAAGGTTATAAGCAGATATTCTTCACGTGGTTTTCCTCAAAGGAAGAATTCTTCTCATTCATAACAAGAATAAACCAGAAGCAACACACGAGGCCCAAAGGTATTCAGCTCAGGTAAAATGGAGTCATACCGGGACTGCTGACTTGAACTGCAGTACCTAGGCAAGCCTGGTTTCCTGAGAGTAAGAAGGAAACACCTGAGGGGTTGGGATGAAAGGAAACAGCAGGCACAAGAATGTCTCAGCCGCCCCGCAAACAGGGAGCTGACACGGAGGCTTTTCTTTCCAGAAAGCAAATGTATTCCTGCCGGCACTGCTCAGTTCGCTCCTACGCAAGGAACTGAGCCCCGAACCCCACGTAGTGTAGTCTTCTCTGTAGCTTTGACTTCTTTGTCTCACATAGAGAGTAACATACGAACATGCAGTCTCAATAAGCGGTCTCACGTTACAAGGTCCTGAGGGATGCTGTCCCATATACGTGAAGCCAGGTTGCCTTGAGGGTTTTTTGCCCCTGCCTTTAGGGAGCGGACCCTCCCACATTCGCCCCTTTCATGCTCAGGTCCCCTGTCTAGCCTCAAAGGGCACCATCTCACATTAGAGGTCGGTACTTTTATCACTACTTTACATGAGTGGCCGTCTTTTTTTCCTCTTTTCTATCTCTCTCTGTAAACTCTGTTCACAATGAGACTGGAGGCAGACCATGCAGGCAGTGTAGCACAGCAGGCTCACATTAAGCACCCTCTGAAATGTAGGAATCGAATTCCCATGAGGCTTTTGAATCCTCCAAGAGTTGAAAACCGTCCACCAAAGAAGTCTCCGGTGTTCCACCTGTTTCCGGCCTGGACTGGGACATGAGCCCCCTTTTCTTTTTGACCTGTGATCCCGTCTGTGAGGTTTTCCTCATCATCTCTCCCTAGGCAGCAGGTGTTCAGGTTAAATTTTCCACAAACACTTCTCTCAGAAGCCAGCATGGAATCTAAGGCCAAGCAAGTTTGATAGATGGCATCGGACATCTTGGTTCGTTGTTTGACTACAACCCAAAGAGCTCAGGCATTTTCATTGGTGATCATTTTTGTAGTACTCCTTGAAGTCTACTTATGTGGTTTCGCCTGGAAATGGGAGTGTAGGAGCCCCAATATACATCCACTGTCTAGAAGGCAGGGCCAGAATATTGGATTCTACGCTCGGGAGGCCATTTCTTCTCTTTTTCAGCGTGAATTTGTAAGGCACGCTGCTTTTTTGAGTCTCCCTGTCCCTTACCCTTGACCTCCCAAATGTTGTTCTCTGGCAAGTGGGAGCAGGAAGAAAGATGGACACACGTTTGCAGCACACATGACCCTGTCCAAACCGAGGGATGGACAGTACAGTGTGTTCTTTTACATACCTAGTGCCGTCCACCTGACACCTGCCATTTGATGGCTGTGTTGACAGTGTCTCAGGCCTCTCAGAGATGAGAGAAGTTACACAAGGGGCGGGGACCCGACTCAAGGTGACAAGGCTTTCAGGTGGAACTTTGAGTTGGCCCTGTTTGCCAAGCCCATAGGTGTTTCTCGTTCCCGAGGCAGTGTGTGAGCTGGGCAAGGCCATGCGGGTCTTGTCACTCTCTGCGTTATGTCATTCGTACCCCTGATTCAGAACTCTGGACCTCTGTCCACCCCTTCCCCCCCCTCCTTTGCTCCATTGTCACTCTGAGCCCTCCCTGGAGTCCACTCCGCGTGTTTCTCGTACAGTCGTAGCCTGGGCTCTTCCCTGGGGATCCTGCTGCATTCGTTGTGAGTGTGGCATATGTTGGGCAAAGGGCCCCTGGCTCTTCAGCAGGATAGTTTTCCCTGTAAGCTTGTTCATCACTGCAGGGGTCCCCCAGAACTCAGGTTTCTGGCCCCAGCAGGCCTGTGTTGTTTTCGTTTGGCCATGGAAGATACTCAGAGTTTCTCTCGTTTCGAGCCCCTTGAAAGACAAGAATAACAGTCAGTTGGGAAGATATTCCAGTATGTGAATGATGCTCAGGGCAAGATCTCTTTCTTGGAAACCAGTGCAACCTGAAGGGTATGTGAAGGGACAAGGTGAGCCTGCTCTAGTAGTTCCCCTCTGCATTTCTTGCAGACATATTGCACACTGGCCAGCATGTTGACTCAGTCCATCCTTCCTCTAGGTGATTCCTGGCATTCTCTGACACATCTCACCACCCATTCCATTCCACGTGAGGGCACCACGGGTGAGGGCACTTGCGTCGTCCAATCCTGGGCGAGAGGAGTGAACTGCTAAGGAGGCCAACACCAGGTGCTGCCCCAATGGGTTCCACCCTCTCTGCCAGTCCGTGCCCTTCTGCCACTGTGCTCGGGGCTGTGTGGACCTGTCCTGCCCGCCTGACACGTCACCGTTGTACAGTCGAGTATGCTGATGGTGAGAGGAGGACAACACTGCAGAGGCAAAGGCATGTGGCCATACGAGACCCGGAATGGATTTGCTGCGGCACTGAGTTTGCCGAGGCCTGCTTGATGCGAGGAATGTATCGCGCCTAGGCGCCTGACCCAGAAACCTCCTCGTGGTGGTCAGCTGAACCCAGCCCCAATGCCTGTGGTCCCGCTGGCACCTCGT
>JAINVK010001215.1:0-42447 GCA_030068075.1 Paguma larvata
CTCGCAAAGCCCACCTATGTGTGGAAACATATGGCATCTGTTTTTCTCTTACCTGACTTATTTCACTCAGGATCATACCCTCCAATTCCATCCATGTAGCCACACATGGCCAGATTTATATTCTTTCTCATTGCTGCGTAGTATCCATTGTATATATATATACCACATCTTCTTATCCATTCATCAGTTGATGGACACCTAGTCTCTTTCCATGATTTTTTTATTGTTGAAAGTGCTGCTATCAACAGCATTTTTGGGGTACATATGCCCCTATACATCAGCAGTCCTGTATCTCTGGGTAGATTCCTAACAGGCTATTGCTGGGTCATAGGTAGGTCTATTTTTATTTTTTTGATGAACGTCCACACAGTTTCCAGAGCGGTTGCACCACTTTGCATTCTCACCAGCAGTGTAGGAGCTTGCCTGTTTCTCACATCCTACCACATCTATAGTTTCCTGATTTGTTCATTTTAGCCACTCTGACTGGTGTGAGGTGGTATCTCAGTGTGGTTATGATTTGTATTTCCCTGATGAGTGACACTGAGCATCATTTCATGTGTCTGTTTGCCATTTGGATGTCTTCTTTGGAAATGTGTCTATTCAATCTTCCACCCATTTCTTCACTGGTTTATTCATTTTCAGGTGTGGTTTGGTAAGTCCTTTATAGATTTTACATACTAGTCCTTTATCCGATATATCATTTGCAATTATCTTTTCCAATTCCGTTGATTGCCTATTAGTTTTGTTGGTTGTTTCCTTTGCCTTGCAGAAGCTTTTTATCTTGATGAGATCCCAGTACTTCATTTTTGCTTTTAATACCCTTGCTCTTGAGGATGTGTCGAGTAGGAAATTGCTGAGGCTCAGGTCAAAGAGGCTTTTTCTTGCTGTCTCTAGGGTTTTGACGGTTTCCTGACTCACATTCAGATCCTTCATCCATTTAGATTTTCTTTTTGTGAGTAGTGTAAGGAAGTGGTCTAGTTTCATTCTTTTGCATGTTGCTGTCCATTCTCCCAGCACCATTTATTAAAGAGGCTGTCTTTTTTCCATTGGGTACTCTTTCCCGCTGGGTCAAAGATTAATTGGCCATACACTTGCGGGTCCATTTCTGAGTTTTCTATTGTGTTCCATTGTTCTATATGCCTGTTTTTGTGCCAATACCATACTGTCTTGATGATTACCGCTTTGTAGTGGAGGTTAAAATCTGCGATTGTGATGCCTCATGCCTTGGTTCTGTTCTTCAGAATTACTTTGGCTATTTGGGGTCTTTTGTTGTTCCATACAAATAGTAGGATTCTTTGCTCTAGCTTGAGAAGAATGCTGGTGCGACTTTGATGGGGAATTGAATGTGTAGTACTGCATGCATTGAATGTGTAGATTGCTTTGGGTAGTTTTGCCATGTAACGATATTTATTCTTCCAATCCATGAGCATGGGATGTTTTTCCATTTCCTTGTGTCTTCCTCAATTTCCCTCATAAGTTTCTTATACTTTTCACCCTGGAGCTCCTTGACATCTTTGTTTAGGTTTATTCCCAAGTATTTTATGGTTTTTGGTGCATTGTCAATGGGATTAGCTCTTTTTTCTCTTTCTATTGCTTCATTGTTGGTGTATAGAAATGCCACCAATTTCTGTACGTTGATTTTATACTGCAAGTTTGCTGAATCTATGGATCGGTTCTAGCAGGCTTTTGGTGGATTCTTTCGGATTTTCTATGTAAAGTATCATGTCATTTGCAAAAAGTGAAAGTTTCACTTCCTCTTTGCCAATCTTGATGCCTTTTATTTTGTATTGTCTGAGTGCTGATGCTAGGACCTCCAACACTATATTAAACAGCAGTGGTGAGAGTGGACACCCCTGTCATGTTCCGATCTTAGGGGGAAGGCTCTCAGTTTTTCCCCATTGAGGATATTAGCTGTGGGCTTTTCATAAACGGCTTTTATGATGTGTAAGTATGTTCCTTCTATCCCGACTTTCTCCAGGGTTTTTATTAGGAAAGGGTGCTGTATTTTGTCAAATGCATTTTCTGCATCTATTGACAGGATCATCTGGTTCTTATCTTTTCTTTTGTTAATGTGATGTATCACCTTGATGATTCTCGAATATTGAACCAGCCCTGCAACTCAGGGATGAATCCTACTTGATCATGGTAAATAATTCTCTTTATATGCTGTTGGATTCAATTTGCTATTATCTTGTTGAGCATTCTTGCATCCATATCATCAGTAATATTGGCCTGTAATTCTGTTTTTTTGCTGGGTCTTTATCTGGTTTGGGAATCAAAGCGATGCTGGCTTCATAGAATGAGCCAGGGAATTTTCCTTCCATTTCAATTTTTTGGAACAGCTTGATAAGGATAGGAATTAACTCTGTTTTAGATGTCTCGTAAAATTCTGCATGGAAGCCCTCTGGTCCAGGGCTTTTGGTTGTTGGGAGTTTTTGGTAACTGATTTAATTTCTTCACTCGTTATGGGTCTGTTCCAATTTTCTTTTCTTCGCGTTTGAGTTTTATAGGCGTGTGGCTATTTAAAAAATTTGTCCATTTCTTCCAGGTTGCCGAGTTTGGTGGCATATAATTTTTCAAAGTATTCTCTGACAATTGCTTGTATTTCTGAGGGATTGGTTGTAAATACTCCCTTTTCGTTTGTGATTTTCTCTACTTGGATTCTCTCCTCTTTTCTTTTTGAGAAGCCTGGCTAGAGGTTTATCTATTTTGTTTATTGTTCAAGGAACCAGCTCTTGGTTTCATGGATCTGTTCCACTACTTTTTCTGTTTCCATATGATTACTTTGTGCCCTGATCTTTGTTACTTCTCTGTTTCTGCTGGGTTTAGGTGGTCTTAGTTGTTCTGCTTCCCTTAGGCGTGCTGTTGGAATTTGTGTTTAGATTTTCCTTGTTTCTTGAGGTGGGCCTGGATTGCAATTATTTCCCTCTCGGGACTGCCTTTGCCATATGCCAAAGCATTTGGATTGTTTTTTTCATTTTCATTTGTTTCCATATATTTTTAATTTCTTCTCTGATTGCTTGGTTGACCCACTCCTCTTTTAGTAGGTTGTTCTGTAGCCTCCATGTTTTTTGGGGATTTTTCAGACTTTTTCCTGTGGTTGATTTCCAAGTTTCCAAGCATTGTGGTCTGAAAGTGTGCACGGTATGATCTCAAACCTTTTATATTTAGTCAGAGCTTCCCAGTGCCCCAGAATGTGGTCTATCTTGGAAAAAAGTACAGTGTGCAGTTGAGAAGAATGTAAATTCCTTTGCTTCTAGATGAAGGACCCTGAAGATGTCAGTTAGGCCCATCTGTTCTAATGTGTCATTCAGGGCCATTGTTTCTGTGGTGATTTTCTGTTTAGTGGATCTATCCAATGCTGAGAGTGGAGTGTTAAGGTCCCTACAATTATAACATTTTTATCAATAAGTTTCTTATGTTGTAGTTAATGATTTACAAATTTGGGTGCCCCCTATTCGGCGTGTCGATGTTTATAAGTTAGCCCTTCCTGCTAGATTAGTCCCTGTGATTATATTTAATGTACTTCATCTATTTTTACATTGTTTATTTTAAAGTCTAGTCAGTCTGATATAAGTGTGGCTACTCCAGTTTTCTTCTGACTTCCAGTAGCATGGTAGATAATTCTCCATTCCCTCACTTTCAATCTGGAGGTGTCCTCAGATCTAAGATAAGTCTCTTGAAGACAGCCAATAGATGGGTCTTGTTTTTTTAAATCCATTCTGCTACGCTATGTCTTTTGATTGGCTCATTTAGTCCATTTACATTCAGTGTTAATATTGAAAAATACGAGTTTAGAGTCACTGTGTTATCTGTAGATTTCATGCTTGTAAGGCTCTGGTATTTTGTTCTTTGCAACCTTTCCTTCTTAGAGTGCCCCTCAGGATCTCTTGTAATGCTGGCTTATTTGTGCTGAATTCCTTCAGTTTTTGTTTGTTGGAACACCTTGATCTCTCCTTCTATTCTGAATGACAGGCTGGCTGGATACAGGATTCTTGGCTGTATATCCTTCCTGCTCATCACATTGAAGATATCCTGCCATTGCTTTCTGGCTTGCAAAGTTTCTGTAGATAAGTCTGGTACAACCCTTATGTATATCCTCTGTGTTAAAGCCTGTTTTCCCCTAGCTGCTCTCAGAATTCTCACCCTTCCTTTTATTTTGCCAGTTTCACTATGATTGGTCGTGCAGAAGGTCTATTCAAGTTACGTCTGAGGGGAGTTCTCTGTGCCTCTTGGATTTCCATGCCCATTTCCGTCTTCATGTTGGGGAAGTTCTCAGCAATGATTTGTTCAAGTACCCCTTTGACTCCTTTCTCTCTCTCTTCTTCCTCTGGAATTCCTATCATATGGATATTGTTTCTTTTGACTGCATTACTCAGCTCTTGAATTCTCCTTTCCTGTTCCTGAATCAGCTTCTCTTTTTCTCTAATTTTATCTTCTAATTCACTTACTCTCTCTTCTGCCTCTTCAATCTGCTCTGTGGCCACTTGTAATTTGTTTTGCACCTCATTCAAGGCATTTTTTAAATCTTCCTGACTGTTTTAAAGGTTCTTGATCTCTGCCTCAAGGGACCCCTTGCATTCATCTATGCTTTTTTCAAGCCCAGCAATTAGTTTTATGTTTATCATTCTATATTCATGTTCTGTTATGTTGCTTATATCTGTTTTCATCAATTCTTGAGCTGTCTCTACTTCCTGTAGCTTCTTTTGAGGAGAATTCTTCCGTTTCGTCATTTAGCTACATGTATTTTGGATTGTTTCCTGAGGTCGCCCTGGAAAGGAAAAGAGACCAATAGAAAAACAGAAAACAGAAACACTCAAATGTACTGACAAATGATACAGAGAAGTGGTTCTCCACAGAAGAAAGAATAAGAAATGACACTCCGAATGCGTATGTCCTGAAGTACCTGCTACAGGTTAGCGACAGGGTGTGCACTGTGCTGATGCAGAGCATATACAGAGAGAATAACGACCGGTGCAGGGAGAAGAAGAAAATGACTTTGCCCAGGTAGAGCAACTGAAGGGCTTAATCCAGACAGAGAGAAATCAGAATAAGGATGGATGCAAGGAAAAAGGAATGAAGATAGATGTTGCCCAGATGAACTATGTGCCTGGGTATTCCAGAGAGAGAGATAGGAAAGTACAGAAAGAGGTGTAGAACATGTCTTGCGAGAGTGTGTTAAAAGTCTGTTTAAGGCAGCCAATACCCTAGATCGACAGGTCGAGAGGTGGGGCGGGGGGGGGGGGGGGGGGTGCGATTCGGGAAGAAGGAGAAAGGGGAGCATATATTTAAAAAAGAAGAAATGACCTAGACTTACTCCGGGGAGCAGTCTGAACTCTGCATCTGTAGCCCCCACAGAAACATGTCTCTCCTGTGAGAAGGGGCGTGGTTTGTTTGTAGGCGGGTTCTGCCTCCACTGTCCTGGGGATGGCTTCAGGTTTTGGCTTCCTGCCTGGTGTTTGTGGGCTTGGAAGACAACAATGGCGTCACCCCTATCCCTTCTTCCAGTCCCGGAGTCTGTAATCGCCCCTTTATTTCTGTCCTTACTCTGCTAGGGGCGGCAACAAGCGTACTGCGGTTCTCTGGGCGGTCGCGCGCCCTCACGCTCTGAGCCTGCTACAACCAAGTTTTGCTGCAAATAGTGTCCGGGGTCAGAAGCGACCACAGGTAGCTTGACGCCACTGCGTGACACGGGCTCTCTGGGCAGCCCCTGCCAGTCCAGCATGAGGAGACTTCTGCTATTAGCAACAGAGCTTCTCTTCAAAAGCCCTGCAGATAGGACTAGATGGTGGTGGTCTCTCTGTCTGTCCGTTATTGCTCTCATTCGGTGTGGCCCGCTTTGCTCTTTCTCGCATTTTTCTGAAGAAGGTCTCCTTCCCTCAGCTCCATGCCCGTACCTGGGGTTCGTTCGTTTATCTGCTTCAGATTGCACTCCACGTTTCCTGGGGCTTTTTCTTGCTTTCTCATTCCGTTCCTTGTAGACTGCAACACCTTTCTCCCTGACTCTTGGGGTTAGGTGTCTTTTGATTTCAGTCCTTATTTGAAAGTCAAAGGGAATATGGGTCCCCATTCTCCTCTGCCTTTTGGCCCCTTCTCTGTCTTCTTTTTTAAATATTTAATGTTTATTTACTTGTTTATTTCTTAATTTACTATTGAGAGACAGAGAGAAACAGAGCACGAGCATGGGAAGGGCAGAGGGAGAGGGAGACACACAATCCGAAGCAGGTTCCAGGCTCTGAGCTGTCAGCACAGAGACCAACGCGGAGCTCAAACTCACAACTGTGAGATGATGACCTGAGCTGAAGTCAGAGGCTCAACCTACTGAGCCACCTAGGCGCCCCTGATTCTTTATTTTTGAGAGAGAGAAAGAGTGTGAATATGGGCGGGGCAGAGAGAGAGAGAGAGGCATACAATCTGAAGCAGGATCCAGGCTCAGCTCTCAGCAGAGTCCAACGTGGGCTCGAACTCAGCACAAAATCATGGCCTGAGCTGAAATGAGACGTTGAGCTTTCTGGGTCACCTAGAGGCCCCTGTGCCTTTATTACTAAGTGTGACTGTGTCCCAGAGAAGAACAAACATTTTGAATTATTCGCATGTCTTCATGGAAAGTAAAATTGGAAACTATATTCATTAATATCAACCATGGAAAGCTCGGATTAATTACTTTATAAATTAAGCACTTAAAAGACATTATTGCACAGAATTTGAGGGTATAATCCGTTTCTTAATATCAGGCAAGCAAAAGACTTTCATTTTTTGAACGTTTTTTTCTTCCCATGTATTTTTTTTAATGTTTGCCTTTAGGACAGAGAGAGACGGAGCATGAGTGGGGGAGGGGCAGAGAGACAGGGAGACACAGAATCTGAAGCAGGCTCCAGGCTCTGAGCTGTCAGACAGAGCCCGACGCAGGGCTCGAACTCACAGAGCGTGATATCATGACCCGAGCCGAAGTCAGACACTCAACCGACTGAGCCACCCAGGCGCCCCTCTTCCCATGTATTTTGAGAGTCAGAGAGAAAGAGTGGAGAACGGGCAAGAGAGAAGAGAGAAATCCAAGCAGGCTCCACACTGTCAGTGCAAAGCAGGATGTGCGGCCGGAACTCACAGACGGTGGCATGATAACCTGAGCTGAAACCAAGAGTCAGATGCTTAACCCTCTGAGCCACCGAGACACCCCAAAACCTTTCATTTCTAAGCAAACAAATGCCATCAAAGTTGTAAAATAGGCCAACAATAACTTGACAAAAAATATTTGGCATTAAATTCAGATAGAATCTGAGTGATGTAGAAAAACTAATGATTCCTTTTTCCTGTAGGCATAGTTCTCTGATTCAGTTTCATGTATAAGAACGTTTCATTGTATTCATCTGACAGTCGTAACTGGATTGATTTTACTCTTATTCCTTACCTTTCAGCTATATCTTCTAATGATACTGAGAGCATCTTTCCAAAGATGTGCGTAGAAACTTCTTTGCAAAGAGTATCGGTGGGTGGATATAAACATAGCGCCCTTGAGAATGGACACCTGGTGACAGACTGGAACAGTGTTGGGGAGAGAGAAGGGAATCAAAGATCTCCTGAAGCACGTATGCAATCGGAGACAACTACCCATTATAAGACTCTCACTGCTCCAAACGGTGAAAGATATGAAACTTTCCGGAACACCCTCCTTTCTAAGTCCATCACTTCATCAGAGCTGTGTGTTTCTAAAGCGAAAGACTCAACTCACATGGTGAAACACAGATATATGCCGAAAAAAAATTCAAAAACTGTGGAAAGTAACCTTGTCCCTGGTGAAAATACTTATTTGGACCATTTTGACAAGAGGATTGGAAAGTCCTTTCAGTCAAATGTTTCTGAAACTCAGAGATTGAAAATGAAGAAAAAAGTGGTAAGCCATACCACTCGAGGACTCCTTCACTGAGCAGTCGACCTTACAGCATAACCACAGCATTTTCAATGAAAACAGAATTGCTCATTGCAGTGAATCTGAGAAAATATTTAACCTCCGTTCAAATGTTAAGAACCATCTAAGGACTCATTTGACAAAGAACCATTATGAACGTAATAAGGGTAGAGCAGTGTCTCATGAAAGCTCCGACCTGCTTACACACAAGAGTATACAGTTAGGAGAGAATCCTTCTAAATATAATGAATGTGGGAAAATTCTTAACCAGCCCTCCAAGGTTGGTGATCATCAGAGGATTCATGGGGGAAAAAACAGCATACACACGCAGTGAACCTAGGAACATGTTTAGTCAGTCATCAAGACTAAATATAAATAAGACAATCCAAACTGAGCAGAAAGGTTACATTTGTAAGGAATGTGGCAAAGACTTCAAATGGCCCTCCAAACTAATTGAACATCAGCGAAAGCATACTGGAGAGAAACCTTACCAATGTAAGGAATGTGGCAAGGCCTTTGCCCACAATTCAAAACTTACTGAACATCACAGAACCCATACAGGAGAGAAACCCTACAAATGTAAAGAATGTGGCAAGGCCTTTATTCTCCCTCTCAGCCCTTAATCTCCACCACAGAATCCATACTGGAGAGAAACCTTACCAATGTAAAGAATGTGGGAAGGCCTTCAAGCGGCCATCAGGCCTTAATCAGCATCACAGAATCCATACTGGAGAGAAACTTTACCAATGTAAGGAATGTGGCAGGGCTCTGAAATCGCTCTCTTCCCTTAATCTACATCACAGAATCCATACAGGAGAGAAACCTTACAAATGTAAACATTGTGACAAGACCTTTAACAGGCACACAGGCCTTAGAGAACATTACAGATCTCACACTGGAAAGAAACCCTACCAGTGTAAAGAATGTGGCAAGGCCTTTAACTGGCCCTCAGTCCTTCATCAGCATGAGAGAATCCATACAGGAGAGAAACCTTACCAATGTAAAGAATGTGGCAAGGCCTTTGCCCTGTATTCAAAACTTACTGTACATCACAGAATCCATACAGGAGAGAAACCCTACAAATGTAAAGAATGTGGCAAGACCTTTCGCGGGCCCTCGACCCTTAATCACCATCACAGAATCCATACAGGAGGGAATCTTTACCAATGTAAAGAATGTGGCAAGGCCTTTAAATCATCCTCATCCCTTAAACGACATCACAGTATCCATACTGGAGAGAAACCTTACCAATGTAAAGAATGTGGCAAGGCCTTTAACTCGACCTCGGGACTTTATAAACATCACAGAATCCATACTGGAGAGAAACCTTACTAATATAGAGAATGTGGCAAGGCTTTTATCCCACACTCATCCCTTATCCAACTCTTTATCCAACACTCACACCTTATTCAACATGAGAGTATTCATACTAGATTGAAACCTTACAAATGTAAAGAATGTGGCTAGGTCTCTAACCGACCCTTACACCTTCCTCAACGTCACAGAATTCATATTGGATGGAAACCTTACCAACGTAAAGAATGTGTAAGGTCTTCAGTCGCTCTTTATCCTTTACTCATTATCACAGAATTCGTACTAGAGGATGTGTTCTAAATTTAAGGAATGTGAGGAAAGTTTTGTGGACTGCTCACTTTACTTCACATTGGAAACTTTATCCTGGCAATAACCATTGAATACTAAAGAACGTGGCAAGGCTTTTCAACAATGCTAAACCCCGACTTCTGATCAGAGAGGGTATACTGGAGAGGATTTTTGCAAATGTAAAGAATTTGGTAGCCTGTTAGTCAGAGGTGAAGCTTCTTTCAAACCTCACAATATCATACTGGAGAAAAAACTTGAACTGTAAAGAATGTGGGAAAACCTTTATGACTGCTCAACCCAACTCAGTATCACACACTTTATACTGAGGACAACCATTACAAAGGTAAAGAATGTGTCCAACTATAGCTCGAACTCACAAATTGCTCAATATCATAGCGGTCTTACATGATAGAAACTAGCATGCAGAAAAAACTGCAGTGCTTTTAGGTGGAATTGATCTTTAATCAATATCAGAAAGTACACGTGAGATTTAAATCCTACAGACATAATCTATGAGGAAAGGCCTTCATCAACGTTCTCTTTGCAAACACCAGACAATGCATAAAATGCAAGGTGAAAGAAAAGTATTGAATTGAACACGAAATATCAATACATGTCGCAGATTTCACAATAGAAAGGAGTATGTCAGTCTCTATTCAGACATACATCAAAATCTGACGATGAGGAATACTACAAGATTAAACACAATGTGTATGCTATTATGCCTCGAAGAATAAATGAATCAATATTTCATAGGTATCATTAATTTCAGTCTGTGCTTCGTTTTTTCTCAACACAACCCTATGTGACATTGGTGACTAGGAAATATTAATATATTTCTATTTTCAAATTATAAAATTCATTTATTCTGAATGGTGTTGGAAAGGCATGTGGCTGATTGTTGATGCATTAAAGATGATATGCCATTCTTCTTTAAGTGTGACTCGAGCCATTTTCATGGAGGATGAGGGACAACACAATACATGATATATTAAAAAATCTACATGGAGATGCTGTTTTTGGTGAAAATATTGATATAAGTTTTCATACGATAGGTGGTCAGGAGATCATTCTTAACCTGTGTTAAAAGTAAAAAGTGGGGCACCTCAGTCGGTTATGAGTCTGACGTCGGCTGAGATTATGGACTCATGGTTTGTGATTTCGAGCCTCGCGTCAGTCTCCGTGTTGACAGCTCAGAGTCTGGAGCCTCCTTCGGATTCTGTGTCTCCCCTATCTCTCTGCCCTTCCCTTGCACATGCTCTGTCTCTCAAAAATAAATAAACATTGAAAAAACAAATTAAACTAAAAATCTTATTGAATATTATAAATAAAATCATTTCCCAGCTTCACTCTAAGGGAAAAAGTTCTGGCAGTGCAATGAAACACTGGTATATCTTCACCACAGCAAGGGTTAGAGATTGTCCGTAGATGTTGTCGAAATGATGAAATCCTCAGAGATTAGACAGCATAATAACTCTTCACCAAAATGGCATACAATTGTACATACACATTTTTGAAGAATGGTCTCAGGCCTGAAAATATGGAAGTCTGTATTCTCACCTCATTTCATCAACAAATACTTTCTAAAGTCTTGTACTCTACATTTGGGCAGTGGTAGTAGTGTAGATTGGAAATGCACGACTTAGTCTATGTCTGTACTTAATACATTTTAAACAATAAAACAATTGTTTTTAATGTGTTAACAGGGGTGTGTACAGAGGGTGTTCAATCACCACTAATGTTAACCATCTCACATTAAATACTGTTGGGAAGGGATGGAAAGTAAGGAAATGTAAAAAGAGTTCTTTCCGTATAGGGAGGGAACTTGAAGTGACCACTTTTATAACTCCGAAGTCACAGGCAGCTCTTGGTGGCATCATCTGATGAATAAATGTCCCGGAGATAAGGAATTGGCAAGTATGGTTGGTTTCTGTGGTTTAGGGAAGTGCCATTTCATGGTTTCATTGCCTTCCTGTGTGTTACTGAGGAACAGAGACTGTAAGAGAACTATGATTATTCTGATTGGCCAGGCCTCCAATCAACGGCAGTTATGGAGGAGGGTGTATTGGATGACATAATCATTATGGGCATAACTTGCATATGTCACATGTTACAGTAGATATTGGAGATGACAATCAAAGGAAATAGACACAGGGAAATAGGTTCTGAGACAGGACCCCAATCCAATTTATTGTAAGGGCTTTAGTTCTCTGAAGCAGGGGTTCTAGAAAATCTACAAAGTCCTATAGCAAGCAGAGAGTTTTTAAGGGGGAGTCACAGAACTACTTAGCATTGATATGTAAGGGAAGCAGCGCTGTAGTGCTGACTCATTCGCGATATGATCTCAAGACTGGTCAAGCAAAGACTGGCTTCAGCAAAGGGCAATGTCTACCATGGTCAAGCTTGATCTTCCAGGAACATTGGGTTCCTTGTTTCCCCAGCATCAGTGGTCTCTTGAAATCTCAAAGAAGCTACAATTAGCCAAGCCATAAGCTAGAGAGCATAGGTCAGTGAGGTAGATGTAGGTACCCATAGATACATCATTAAGGCAGTGTTTATGGAGCTTTTCCTCTGTGCACACTCACAGATCACATTGTGCTGTGCAGGCACCTCAGGAACATGTATGTGAGATCATCTTCATCATACTTTAGGACTTGAAAGTAGTTGTTCCATATTTCTGCCAGAATATAGATGTTGTGCCCTGCCTTTCTGTTTATATTTCTGTCACACTATTGATTGTACAAAAAAGGAGCAAAATATAGTTTGGAAGAATATACAAAAGCATGAACTGGAACCTCAGAGGAAATTCTCATTGTTGCGTAAGAATCAAATTGCCATGAGGTAAAGAGGAGAAAAACAAAATTAATAGTGTATGTATGGGGATTCCACAAAGACAGGAAAATTGCAAAATATGGAAAAGTAAGATATATATGCGTTTGAAGAGAGAAGGAGGAAAGAGTCAGGGTCTGCGGCCTCCAAGGGAAAGAATGTAGTGCACTGGAAGATGAAAAAGTAAATACCTGGGAAGCGAATATTTTCTGGGCCGCTCAATAGGACGTAGAAAACTTTGTTCATATAGTCCTTCCTGGTTTCCTCCCTGTTGACTATTCTCAGCTTATTTCATAACTTATCATGTAAGGTGATTCTTCTCACCCTGTGGCAGCTTTTCTATCTATATTCCTTTTAGAGAGTGAGGTGAAAAGTAAACACTTTTCCTGAATCTGCTTAAATTTGATTACTTATCAACTGTAAATAATCTTTCTGCCCCATGGTCCATCATAGAAGAACCTGGGTATGGCTCATAAAAACTGGAGATTTTTTTTTACTTAAATTAGAAACAACACACACACACACACACAAACGGTGTCTGAAATAGCACGGAATCTAAACTAGGTCAAAATCAAGGCCCCTGGTTGTCTCATTTGGCTAAGTGCCAACTTTGGTCAGGTCATGACTGTGTCATTCATGAGTTCCAGCCCTGTAAAGGGCACCCAAGCTGATGCCGTGGAGCCTTCTTGGATTCTGGCTCTGTCCTCTCTCTCTGCTCTTCTCCCACTCAGGTTTTCTCTCTTTTGCCAAATAAATAAAATAAAAAAAAAAACAAACTGTTAAAGTAAGTGACAATCATCAAAGTATGTATTAGAATGTTGCCAGCAATTGAGGGTGAAGGAAATATTGAGATAATAATGGAATCTCGAGGTTTCAGCAGGGGGTGCTCTCAAGCTATATCACTCATAATCAATGGCAGATCCAACAGGAAGGGACGTCTTCACCTTCCTCAGACTCGACCTTGGAGGTAGGTTATACTCTATTATGCCAGCCAGAGGAGAGATGTTCCATATCTTTCCCAGGCAACAGCTCAATCACTAAAAACCCAACATTCTTCACACTATCATTTTACTACAAAGAAATTCTCGTTTTTCAGAGACTTCTCAACTTATCCCTTGACTCCAAGAAAGCAGCCTCTTCTTTATTCCCTGGACTTAGCTATGTTTTTGTCTCAACCTGTTTGTCACTAATTCCACATTCTGTTATTCCAAAATAAAGCCATCTTGTGGTGGTAAAATACCTGGCAGTTTTTATTTATTTAATGTTATTTTCTTTAAGGTGAAATGTAACAATATTCACTTATGTGGGGTGAATAATATGGGAGTTCTTTGTACACCACAGTGATTGTTTTCTACACTTGAAATTTGCTTGAAGAAAGCATCTAAACATGCTCACCACACACACTAATCTTAATTATGTTGGCTGAGGGAATTATTCATTGGCTTTAGGTAATGATTTTTTAGGCAGATAAGGCTAGGGGTCCAGAGAATAGTGGAGACAGGACATCGATTCCTTAACATAAGAGAAGTCACTTTAGTCATTTTATGATCGATACCTGTTCGTGATCTATGGCAGCACTCCTTCCCCAAGCACCAGGTTTGAGAACGTCCTGGGGTATATTAAAATTGCAGAATAATAGAGATCAGTAGTTAATGATTTTTTTAAATGTATTTAGTTTTGACAGAGAGAGTATGAGCCTGGATGGAGCCTGGGCAGAGGGTCCCAAGTGGGCTCTGCATTGACAGCAGAGAGCCCACTGTGGGAACAGTCACAAACCAAGACATCATGTTCTAACTGAAGTCGAAAGTTCAAAGGACTGAGCGCCATCCAGGTGCCACAGTAATTACTGATTTTAAGGCAGCAAAGGAATGTAAAAACAGCCTCTACCAGACCAGGAGATGATGTATTCACAGAGGCAATAAACCAATAGTAAAACCCCTCTGCTGTTTTTAGAGTACAGACTGACCTGACTCATCTCTAGTGGATTTTTTGGGAATTCTACCCCTGTGAACACCCAAATAATGGACTAAGGAAGCCAGAGAACTGACAATATCTCCTTTCTGGAGTCTGTGACTTCAATCAACTAGAACCTGGACTCTCCTCTTAGGATGACCTTTGACTGCTTTGAAAATGAAATGTCCTTTGCCACATCCCTTGATAAATATGCATGTGTCCTTAGGATAAAACTCACCTGATTTTGTTGTTTGGGAGCTGAGTTGGGAAATATTCCTGGTGTTCTCTTGTTGCAAGTAAAACCTGTTCTTTTCCTATGTTTTGGTTGGCTGCATGTTTTGGTACAACAGCCAACAAGAGTGAAATCAGTTGTGGGTTATCCTTTCACAATGTGTATGGGTATTTATTGTGTTAACCTTCAGCAACAACTGGATATTTATAAATGGAAAACAAGGTGCTAAATGAGTGTGCCCAGGAAGCACTGACCTTAATGAGAAAGACTAAAATGTAGGTACCAAAGCTCGCAGTTCTCTGCTCCCATATACCTGCTTTCAAGTTACAGCAAAAAACAGGCACCTGCCAATGAGACTGGGAATAAACCGCCAGGCCAAATTTTCACATCCTTCAACCTGTGCACTGAGGGGAAGGCCAGAGTGTGCCAGACCTGGAAAATCTTTAGAAGAAGGTGGATCTGAGGGATGCTGTGCAGGGAGAGGGTTCTAGGATTCTCATCTCTCTACCTATGATTTTGCCTATTCCCTTCCTGAGTTTCTGCAGGGGACAATGGCAGACTTCCCTAAAAGGTGACCCTTTTCTATATTGATTGTTTTGAAAGAAAAGCTCCTGAAGAATCACCCAGTGTAAGAGGAATGCTCTGACCCCCAGCTGTCTCTGGAAATCAGGAAGTCAATCTCCCATGTAGTAGACACCTATCCTGCACAGAGAGGTAGAGATATCCTCATCACCCCAGATAGGGAACTTAGAGCTGAGCAGTGTTCAACAACATATCTTGTTACTGTTCACTAGTTTGCTACCACTACCCAAATTCCATTCAGAATTCTATCCTAATTGAAAGCCAAAATGACTTCCCTTTCTTCTGTGAAATCCTCACAGATGTATTGTCTCTGTTTCTACAAAGCAGAAAACTATCTGCATTGGTCATTTCTATAGGTCTCAATTTCATAATTTGGCTTTTGCGTGCATGGACTTTTCTTTTGCATTTTTCTTCCTCTATTCTGTCTTAGTCAATTTGATTCTTATAGCAGCTAAAATAATCTTGAAAACTAAAGGGACACTAATCCCCCTCAACATTTTCCCCATAATATCGTAAAAAACCTAAATGCAGTGTTGAACACTGTACATGCCTACTTTAAAATAGCAACCTATTTGCATACATAATGCAATTCTTTTCAATCTGATAAGCATCTTCTAACCTGGAAGTTCTTTCTGTAATACTTTATAATGGTAAAAGGATGTTGGCCACTATGTTGGCTACTGATAAAATTTTGGGGAAAACGGTCATTTTTAATGATATTCCTGGATGTCCACTTGGGCTTCTCACAGGGTGTTGCTTAGAGTGCCACGTGAATGATTTCTGGTGAGTGAGATGGAGGAGACTTGCCTGTGGAGGACGAATACCCTAAATGAAAACGAAAGAACTTTCTTTAAAAATCCCTAAGAACCCTCAGATTCTTTCTTACTCCTTCGTAATCATGACACAGGCTTTGATGCCCAGCGGCGGGATCACCATCTTGAGGCAATGAGAGATAGAAGGTGAGCACAGTAGTTGCATATGGATAATGCCACAGCAAAAATGAGGAAAAAGGGGCTCCTTCATTTCATGTCTCAGATTATCAGACACGGGCTTCCCTCTTATTCATTGTGTTCATCATATAAAATAAATATCTTATTTTCTAGAAATATTACTCTTTCCTTGTGATACTGAACATATATGAGATACAAAATAAAATGGATTATTAATTTCAATTGTATTCATGTTAAATATGAATAACCTTACATCCAATGTCATGCGACCAGTCTCCACAAATGATAAAAATTCTACTTCCTGTATAAATAAATATATAACTACAATAAGGGCTGTGAAGGCACATTGGGGCTTTTGGCCTAAAACTTGGGTGGGCTATATGAAGCAGAAGTGCGCCTTGCCCCTGCCTGCTGACATGTGTCCCTCCTAAAGGTAACAAACAGAGATTCTGGAGCCTGTGACTACCCTAATAATAGGCTAAGTGGTAATGAGGGATGTACCTGCCAGCTATGGGTCAGCATCCGAGGAAGATCTTCCATTTACAGTGAACCCAACCTATGTTGAGGTTTTACACCTGGGATACTAGTATTTTGTGGAACCACGGCACATGCCCTTCTGATCCTGCCTATTACAGTATCCAGGAAACTACTTCATCTCCATAATCACCTTTGTCATGTGCCATTTTAGAGTAATGTCCAAAGCGATTACATCATCTAAAACTTCCTTGCTATCCCCTGTGAGTAATCTAGGCCTCAGAAAGACCAGTGATCTTTGTCATCCAATAGCATCTGCTAGTAAGTAACACCCCAGAAATCAACTGAATCATGAAGAAAGTTAGAAGTTCCCTGATCTCTGCAACTCATCCTATTTGCCAAGTCCCCATCTCTGTTATAATTTATTCTCAATAACACCATCAGAAGCTTACTTGAACTTCGGAGTGACGACAGGCTCTCCCCAATTGCCTCCCCACCTTTCAACATATTTCTCCACATGTGCTTTCAATACATCTTATCTTTCTCTCTAGGAAGTGTGCCATCATCAATTTTCATGTAAGTTCAATCCCTGTCGTTGCTAAATGTCTGAATTAGTACCGTAGTCCATTGGTCTTGAATCCCTCTATTCTCACTTAAGAGGTGAGTGAGGACACTCTAGTCATAACACAGGCAGAGAGTTGTCTGAAATGCTTATGTATCTTGAATAGAAATTCGGGAGAATGAGAAGAACCGGAGATAATGGAAAAATAAAACAAGTGAAATTTATGTTTCCATATCAGAATCAGTTGTGCAAACTGGAAACAGGTGTCCTCTCTCCGCATGCAGAATTCATGCAGTTCTTCTTCCTGTCACTTTGTTTCTCTCTTGCCTTGACACTTATTGGAATATTTTTCTGCTACCTAGGAAGCAGAGTGTTCCTATGGAGTGTTTTTACATACCCTGCACGTCTTGTGTCTGCATTCACATGGTTGAAACACCAGAAGAACCCGTCCAACATGACATAGGGCTCATTCCTTTATTAGGATCCATGAGTGGATAGTTTAGGAGATCCCCAGTGGGTGCAGATTATGCCCTTGAGATAACACAGATTTAGGTAAACCTGTGGGGATCTTGTCCACAGGGGAATGCCGGGGAGTCAGGGGAGGTGGTTGCTCACCAGGGCAGTGGTTGAGGCGTCATATGACAAGTTATATTGACTTGTGACTGTGCGAGGTGTTGTGTAGAGAATTCGCTAGTGAAAACATTTCGTGTCAGTTCAAGTCCCCTACAGGGAAAATTGACCAAACACAATAGATTCCAAGGAGCACAATCAAGGAACACTTTAGGGAAACTGTCCACACTACCCTTATTTTAAGTAATGTATCCATATTTATGTCCTTGGAGGAACAAGGAGGAGAAAACGATGTAATGGATGAACTGTGGAAATTATTACTATTCATTGTTTAAAGTCTGGAGCCACTGAGACAATGGATTAACAGATATCTCTACTTATCTATCTATCTATCTATCTATCTATCTATCATCTAAGTATATCTATCTACCTATATATCTATCATCTCTATCTTTCTATCTACCATGTATCTATATGATGTATATAATCTGTTTGTATCTATATCATCATCATCTAGGTCTATATTATCACCATCTATATCTATCTAATTACATCTATTCAAAGAGGTGGGAGATGCCACCTCTTATCTCCATTATTAAATAAGCTGAGGTAAGTTAATATTGGTCACAAGATTATGCCTCATTCATTAAGTACAAATGTTAATCCTTTAAACATCAATATGTTGTATTCCTTAAAACATATGAAGATCACACATAGATTCGGGGATGCATTACAAATGCCGTATATGATCCTTGTTCAAAATAAAGAATTCAAGTATTCAAGAAGATTATTGTTCTGGGTGCCTGGGTGGCTCAATCGGTTCAGCATCTGACTTGGGTCTGGTCACGATCTCATGCCTGGTGGGTTTGAGTCCGAGACCGGCTCTGTACTGACAGCACAAAGTCGGCTTCAGATCCTCTGTCTCCCTCTCTCTGTGTGCCTCGCCCATTCACACTCTGTCTCTCACAACAATAAATTAATTTTTGAAAAAAAGCTTTCTGATTCTTCTATGATGACCTAGGAGTAATATTTCAATAATATACACGACAGAAGTAATTTTTAAGACACATCGATGTACAATCATATGCCCTTTTGGGAAAGAGTTAGTCATCCTCTACTGACATCTAGGAACTCGTCCCCGTGGCATCCACTCTAAGTTCTATCCTACACTTCTATCCATTCATATTGCAAAGATACATTGATATTTTACCGGCATGCCACCTCTTTTTTTTTCTCTTTGTATCAATTTTTACAACTTTATGGTAATTCCAGGGTTAACAAAAATGTTATCTTAGCTTCTGGTGGACAATATAGTGATTCAACAATTCCATACATCACCAGCGCATATGGTAGAAAATTCTTACACATGTGAAGAATGTGGAAAAAGCTTTTTAAGTATCGCTCATCACTAAAGGGACTTATGCAAACCTGTACTGCAAGAAAACCTTATAAATGTCAACAATGTGGCAAGTCCTTTAAGAGGTGCTCAGACCTTAATCAAAACACAGAATTCATACTGGGGACAAACCTTATGAATGTAAAGAATGTGGCAAGGTTTTAGAGACACTCAAACGGTATTGGACATCACATGGTACATACTGAGAAACGTTACAAATGTAAGGAACATGGCAAGGATTTTTAAAAGCACTCAGACCTTATTCTACATGAAAAAGTTCATACCAAAGAGAAACGTTTCAAATATGATGAACATGGCAAGGCCTTTAGATGGCGCTCAAAACTTACTCAACATCTCAGAATTCATACTGGGGAGAAACCTTACAAATGTGAAGAATGTGGTAGGGCTTTTTGCCAGCACTCACACCTTATTGGACATAACAGAATACATACTGAAGAGATACCTTACACAAGTAAAGTCTGTGGCAAGGCCTATTTCTTTAATTTATGTTTTATTTATTATTTTGAGGGGAGGTGGAGAGAGAGAGAGACAGAGATCGAATAGGAGAGGTGCAGAGAAAGAGGGAGACACAGAATCCAAAGCAAGCTCCAGGATCTGAGTTCTCGACACAAAGCCAGAGGCTGTGCTCAAACTCGGGAACTGTGAGGTCACACCTGAGCTGAAATCAGATGCTTAACCAAGCGAGACACCCAGGCGCTGCACATAAGTCCTTTAAGAAGCACCGAACTCTTTCAGAACATCGCAGAATTCGTAGGGAAGAGAAATCAAACAAATATACAGACTGTTCCAAGGTCTGAACCTACCACTCAGCCTTACTCAACTATCACAGAATTCATCCTGGAGAGAATCCTTCCCAAAGTAAAGGGCATGAGAAGTCCTTTTTTCACCGTACCAGCTTTACTCACTATCATAGAATTTATACTGGAGCAAACATGACAAACTTTCACTCTGACAGCATTTGTAGGAATGGCTTAAACCTAATGCACTAAAGAATTCTTATTGGAGAGCAATGATACACATGTGAAAACTGTGGTGAGGCTTTTAAGCAATGTAAACACTGATTACTCATCAGAGAATGTATACTGGAGAGGATTTTACTAATATAAAGCATTTGGCAAGTCTTTTAAACGATGCTCAAGTCTTCCTCAATGCCACAGAATTCGTACTCTAATAGAACACTATAAATGTGAAAAATGTGGTAAAGCTTTTGGGGCTGTTTCAGCCTTACTCACCATCAGAGAGTTCACACAGAGGAGAAACAATACACACATAAAGACTGTGGCAAAACTCTAGCTGGAACCCACAACTTAAGGCAACATCATGGTTATCATGTAGGGAAAAAACAAAAAGTAAAATGTAAAGAGCATGGCCGGGTCTTTTATTGCAATTTGATCTTTCCTCAAAATCCCAATGTGCACACTAGATTGAAACCCTACAAATGTCATAAATGAGGAAAAACTTGGTTTTAAATGGGGACTTTAGAAAATATTATGGAGTCCCAAAAGGAAGGTGACTTGAGAGAGATAAATATTTAGAAACGTATTTAATTGAACAATGAATGCCAATAAATGTCGCAGAACTCACAGTAGACATCATTACCTCAGTCGCTCTCTTCAGACATTACATCAAAATACTTAGAAGAATTAATACAAAGTTAAACCCTTAGAAAACCTATATGCTATCTTGCTTCAAAAGATAGAAGGAATGGACTTTAAATTAAAGGAATTTAAAAATGCGTGGAAACAAATGCAAATGATCACAGGACAGTCCAAACCCTTTGGGATGCAGCAAAGGCAATCCTGAGAGGAAAATGCTTTGCAATTCAGGCCTATCTCAAAAAGCCAGAAATGTCCCAAATACACAGACTAATGTCATCCTTAAAGGAGCTAGAAAAGCAGCAGCAAATAAAGCTCAGAGCTAGCAGAAAAAGGGAAATCAGAATGATTAGACAGAACTAAATAATGAAGAATTCAAGGAAAACAGCAGAGTAGATGATTGACACTGAGAGCTGGTTTTTTGAAAGAATAAACACAATTGATAAAACCCTAGCCAGACTTCTCAAAAAAAAAAAAAAAAAAAAAAAAAGCAAGAGGCCCTAAATGATCAAATCATGAATGAAAGAGGTGAGACACAACCACCACCACAAAAGCACAAACAAGTGTAACAGAACACTATGAAAATTATATGCAACAAACCAGATAACCTGGAGAAGTGGACAAATTCCTAGAAACAAACTACCAAAACTCAAACAGGAAGAAAGAGTAAATGTGAACAAGACCATTACCAGCCAAGAAATTGGTTTTCATAAATCCCACAACAAATAAGAGTCCTGAGCCAGATAGCTTTCTAGGGGAATTCTACCAGAGATTTAAAGAAAAAGTTAGTACCAAATTTTCTCAATGTGTTCCAAAAATAGAAAAGGAAGAAAACTTCTAAACGCATTCAATGAAGCCAGCATTACATTGATTACAAACTCAGACAAATATCTATCTAAAAAGGAGAATTATAGTCCAATATCCTTGATGAACCTGGATGCAGAAATACTCTACAAGATACTAGCAAATGGAATTCAATGATACATCCCCAAAGAATTATTTGAGGCAAGTGGGAGCCACTGTGGGCTCACAGGTTGAGATGTCTCCCTGTGTGGATAAGGCAGATTTTGCAAACTCTCCTGCTGACTAAATGGCACCCCAATATTATCTCCTTCTACTATAATCTTTCAGACCTGGACTACTTGAACTTCTCTGGTTGGCCTCAAGGGATATAATGCTCTTTGGTTTTATGGCATATGATAAGGGGGATCTGGAGTGTGATGCTTTGATGGATAACTTCTGAAAGAGAGTAACCTGGCCAGCAGCAACCTCCAAGTTGCCTCTTGGGGGTAGATTACACAAATTGATCATACAGAATAGAAATATGAGTTGGCTGAAAATTAGTGTTACTTATGTAGATGTTAGGCCCCAAGACTCCTTGAACCAAATTAGATTTCCCTGCAGGCACTGCATTATGATAAACGCCCCCTCAGTCCCACCGTAAAACCCCCGAAGAACTTCACTGTAAAGCTTCTCTCAGTATTTGCTCAAAAGACTGATAGGAGAGGTTGTAAAGACACTTAGGACTTCTCCGGAGATTAGCTTAGCCCAAAAGTTAAGAGCACTCTTCATAGTTAAGGCACAAGGAGAAGCCAAACAAAAGTAGCTACACATACTTTCACTGATCAACAATAAATACTGAGCACCTTCCTGAGGTTTCTATTCCACAAATCCTTATGCTATTCCAAATCCACACGCTCCCTTTTAACCAAATATTTTTACAGAAACTACCATTTGTACAAAGAAGAGATAGGCATGCAGGCTCACTCACTCACAAAGGAAAAGAACTTAGACAAGCTTTCGAGATTGTCTCTATCAAGTGAGTTAAACCTCCTCCATTATGGTTAAAGATTATGAATAGAATGACTCCTAATCTATCTACAGATGATTAACATAGGTCTTAAGGCAACTATGTATGTGCCCTCTGTTAACTGAGGGCTATGACAACAACCCTGCTCTCTTCTTAAACATTTTGTTGGTCTCTCTGCAATAAGTCTACCTAACTCTGCCTCAAAAACAGTGCATGATCAATAGCTTGGAGCAAAGTCAAAAAAATGGTTACTGCCTAATCTAAGATAAGACTGTCTCCTAGGTCTGGGGGATTCACAAATACGCCAACCTAAGAAAACTTTTAAAAATGCCTTGTCACTGATATAATGTCACTTACTGCCCTTAAATAACGAAACTGAGTCCAGCAGAGTAGAGATGTTTGCTTGCCTCTAGAAGCCATGCTGCTCTCTCAAGTCATTCATTGTGCCAACTCTGTTCATTCTTTGGAAATTCCTGGACATGCCGGAGGCAGACTCCAGCAGAGGCAGCTGGGTGGTTCAGTTACTTGAGCGTCTCACTCTTGATTTTGGCTCAGGTAATGATCTCACAGTTTGTGAGCTCTAGCCTCATGTTGAATATACAATGTGAGCATGGATCCTATTTGGGATTCCTTCTCCCTCTTTCTCTGCCCCTCCCCTTAGAGTACTGTCTTTCCCTGTTTCTCTCTCATGCACGAAATAAACAAACATTTAAAAGAAAATAATTATTCATCATGATCAAGGGGATTTATTTCTGGGCTTCAGATATATGGTTCAATACATGCATATCAATGTGATAAACTACACTGATATTAATAAATAAAGGGAAGTACCATATGGTCCTTTCAGTAGATGAAAGGCCCACAGCTGATATCACCCTCAATGGGGGAAAACGGAGAGCTTTTCCTCGAAGATCAGGAACACGACAGACATGGCCACTCTCTCCACTGTTGTTTAACAAAGTACTCGAGGTCATAGGCTCAGCAATTACAGAGCAAATAGAAACAAAACGCTTCCAATCGGAAGGAAGATGCCAAAGTTTCACGTTTTGTAGATGACATGACTCTCTCTACATAGAAAATCTGAAAGGGTCCACCAAAAAACTGCTAGCGCTGATACATGAAATCGGCAAAGCCTCAGGATATCAAATCAATGAACACAAATTGGTTGCATTTCTACACACTTATAATGGAGCAGGAGAAAGATCAAGAATTTGATCTAATTTATAAAGGCACCAAAAACATTAAGATACCTAGGATAATCGGACCCAAAGATATAAAAGATCTGTATACTAAAAACTACCGGGGTGCCTGAGTGGCTCCTCTGGTTAAGCATCCGGTTTCTGCTAAGATCATGGTCTCGTGGTTTGTGAGTGCCCTATGTCGGGCTCTGTGCAGACAGCTCGAAGCTTGGAGTCTGCTTTGGATTCTGTGTCTCCCTCTGTTTCTGTCCCTTCCCTGCTAATGTTCTGTCTATCTCTGCCTCTCAAAAATGAATAAAGGTTAAAAAAAAAAGTTTTTAAACTACAGAATGCTTGTGAAAGGAATTCAAGAAAAAAAAATGGAAAAACATTCCATGCTCATGGATAAGAAGAACAAATATTGTTAACATACCAAGATTACCCAAAGCAATCTACACATTCAATGCCATCTCTATCAAAAGAACACCAGAATTACACAGAGAGCTAGAAGAATCTTAAAATTTGTATGGAGCCACAAAAGACCTGAAGAGCCCAAGTGATGGGGAAAAAGAAAACCAAAGGTAGAGGCATCACAATTCTGGACTTCAAAGTGTATTAAAAAGCCATAATTGGGGCGCCTGGGTGGCTCAGTCGGTTGAGCGGCTGACTTCAGCTCAGGTCATGATCTCGCGGTCTGTGAGTTCGAGCCCCGCGTAGGGCTCTGTGCTAACAGCTCAGAACCTGGAGCCTGCTTCGCATTCTGTGTCTCCTTCTCTCTCTCTGCCCCTCCCCTACTCATGCTCTGTCTCTCTGTCTCAAAAATAAATAAACATTAAAAAATTAAAAAAAAAAAGCCAAAATCATCCAGTCAGTACAGTATTGGAACAAAAACAGACACATAGATCTATCGAATAGAATAGAGAATGCACAAGTGGACCCACAAATATATGGTCAACTCATCTTGCACAAAAGAGGAAAGACTCTCCAACAGAAAAAAGACAGTCTCTTCAGCAAATGCTGCTGGGGAACAGGACAGCCACATGCAAAAGAATGACCTGGGCCAGGTTTTCACACTGTACACAACCAATTCAAATTGGATGAAAAACCTACGTGTGAGATAGAAAACCAATAAAATCCTATAGGTGAAAATATGCAGCAAACCTCTCTGACCTAGGCCAGAGCCTATTCTTGCTTGACCTGTTTCCAGGCAAGGGAAATAAAACCAAAATTGAGCTATGGGCCCTCATCAAAACAAATAAGCTTGTGCACAGTGAAGGAAAACAATTAATAAAACGAAAAGGCAACAGATGGAAAGGGAGACGATATTTGCAACTGACCTATCAGATAAGAGTTAGATCCAAATCTAGAAAGGACATACCAAACTGAGGACCCAAAAACCAAAGAATCTAGTGAAGAAGTGGCCAGAAGAAATGAGCAGACACTTCTCCAAAGGAGACATCCAGATGGCTAACAGACACATAAAAAGATGCTCCACATCACTCATCATCAGGGAAATACAAATCAAAACCACAATGTCATCCCATCTCACAGGAGTCAGATGGATCAAATTATGGGCACCTGTGTGGCTCCATCTGTTGGGCTTCTGATTCTTGATTTGAGCTCAGGTTATGATCTCATGGTTCATGGTTCAAGCCCCATGTCAGGCTCTGGACTGGCAGTGGGGCCTCTGCTTGGGATGGTCTCTCTCTCCCTCTCTCTCTGTGCTTCCCTCACTCATGTAGTCTCCTGTCTCTCTCCATACAAATAAATGTAAAGAAAAAAAGAAAAGGAATGTCTAATATTAACAATTCAAGAAACGACAGATTTGGCAAGGATGGAGAAAACGGGAAACTCTTTTGCACTCTTGGAGGAATGCAAACTGGTGCAGCCACGTTGGAAAACAGTATGTAGATTCCTCAAAATACTGAATATAGAACTACACTATGATGAAGCAATTACACTACTATTTACTTATCCAAAGGATGTACAAATGCTGATTGAAAGGTGTACAGGCACCCCAATATTTTTATCAGTGCTATCAATAGCCAAATTATAGAGAGAGGCCAAACGTCCATCGACTGATGGCCAAAGGAGATGTCACATATACGAGAGGTTACACGTACGAAAATATATATATTGTGTGTACACAAACACACACACAATGAACATAACTCGGCAATAAAAAGAATGAAATCTTACCATTTGCAACAATGTGGATGCAACTGGAGGCTATTTTGTTAAGTGAAATAAGTGAGTCAGAGAAAGACAGATATCATATGATTTCACTCATATCTAGATTTTGAGAAACACAACAGATGAAATAGGGAAGGAAAGGTAAAATTAGATAGGAAAAGACAGGGAGGCAACCCACAAGAGACCCTTAAATAAGAGAACTGAGGATTGATGGAGCAGAGGAGGGTGGGCAGATGGGTTAAATGAGGGATGGGTATTGGAGAGGGCACTTTTGGAGGTGAGCACTGGGTGTCATATGTAAGAGATGAATCTGGGTACCCATCCTGAAACCAATACTACACTTTATGTTATCTAACTTGGATTTTCAAATCAATAAGTAAATTAAATAACTATAAATGCACTAAATTCTTCAATCAAAAGATATTGATTGAATGGAAAGAAAGACAAGATACGCCTATAAGGAGCCTTCAAGAGACTCACTTCAGCTGTAGGAACATGGTCAGACTGAAAGTGCTGGTGTGGAAAAAGATATTCCATGTAAACGGAAAGGAAAAGAGACCCTGGTATCTAGGCTTACATCAGACAAATAGAATTTAGGTCAAGGTCTCTAAAAAGACACATCAAGGTCGTGAGGAAACAACAGGACATTGGTGCAGGGTTTTTAGCTAGGTGGTGTTTAGAATCACACATTAAGATCCACCCCCACCCCCACCCCCATTGGTTTTAGAAAACCACGAATACGTGATTTCGGTAACTCATGTAGTACTCTGCCCTTTTCAAACCGACACCTTTTCTCGTAAATGTTGATGGTGTTTCTGTAGGTATCACAATTCGAGCTTGTGTAAGCTTTATGCATATCTGTCTCTTAAGGGTTCCCTAATGGCAAGTTGATATTCAAAAACATATTTCTGTTATTTGAGGGTTGGGAAAAAAACACTACATGACAGTTTCAGAAGGACCTATTGTTTTCAGATTTTGATGTGTGTGGGAGATTACATTTTCCCTGAAAATCATGGTCCTTTAACTGTAACCAGTAGCCAATAGTTGATCAAAACCAACTTGTACAGGCTAATAAATCTTTTGTAAAGGCTAATAAATCTTTTCTACAGTAATCTCTTTCCTAACCTTTTGCTATTATACATTGAATTTGTTTATATACCGATATGTTATTTAAATTACATTGTTATCTGGTATTTTAATCTCCAAAGAAGTTATTTGTCCTTTCAGGCAGGTGACCAGAATCCCTTAAGGTTTCTGATATTCATTTTGGGGCAGTTTTTCCTTGCTTACAATTGCATTCCAAAAATAAGGGCAAGAATGGAAAGTTTATGCAGTCAAGCACTGTCCTTTCGTTGCTTCCACACCGTCTCTGCAAAAACCTGACCACTGTCTCCTAGGGAAGGAATATACCTAACTATTTGAATGGACAAAAAACTGGTCAGATTAACTCTTGAACACTTGAATCTCTATTCATTCATCTTTTAACACCACATAGTACCAACTTTCATTTTGAGCACCTTTTTCACGTGGCCTAAACAGCGTGCCCAGTTGTAACAGGGGTAGAAAACTCACTATGACATATTTCCCTGCCCCTCTCAGCCCACTTTTGCCCATGCACATAAAACACTGAAGTGATTTGGCACTCAAGTCCCCAGATTGCACTCTTGGAAATGGCTCCCAAAGACTTCTGCACAGATAGAGTTTCTGGTCAAGTGCTACACATGCACACAGAGAGCCTCTGACACACATTGCCCTTCTTTGGGCCAAAACATGCAGTCATGTCCTCCTCCCATCACCTGCCCAGGTCTCTGGAGCACCAGCCTTGAATCCATTCTCAACCAAGCCACACACCTGAGTTTACATTCCACAGGAAAAGTGGCCAGAGGCTCTGGATGCTCTGGTCCTCCCTTGCACCGATGTTATCACACCCAGAGTTTTAGATGTCTTATCTCATTTCTGCCTTTGCTATTATCAAAACTTCCCACATATGCCCAAAGAGAATGCAGGTGAACCCTTCAAGTTTGGCACCTCCCACGATGCAGGGGACCCTGAGCAGATGGGGAACAGGGACCAGTCATCCAGGATCACCCTGTGGAATAGAAACACTTAGGCTCCCATCAGTCCCACTACTGCAGTGGACCCTCTGATGCCCCGGGATTCCTGTTTCATACTTCGGGGCTAACACTGTGAGCACAGAGCTCAGCTGTCTCAGAATGTACATCTGCAGTAGTCCTTCAGTCTCCATGGTGCTTGTGGGGCCTGATAGAGCATGGTCATAAATCGTCTCTGTCATTATGACACAGATTCTGTCATAAATGACCTGTTCCACAATCCACAATCTCAAATCCAGACTATGCTCAGCAGAGAAAAGTACACATCACAGAAGAATATAGACAATTATTTCTCCAAATGTTATTTCTTGTGACCTCCATCGAACTCTTGGAGCTGAATATCCATCAAGTCCATTTCCAAGGACTAATGAATCAAAAATATGGAATAAATATCCGATTTTAAAATGTGGGCAAATTATCCTATTGCATTTAGTTTCTAGACGTATTACTAATTATCAGTGAATTTTACTGTGGACCTCGGAGAAAAGAAGGTTTAAGTCAAGATAAATCATTAATATTTCCTTCCTTACACAAAGAATACCCGATTATTTCCTTGAAATGATGTCATTTGTGCCGTTAAATTAGAAAATTTTGAGACACATGTACATACAGTATTAATATGATACTTGTTTCCCTTTGCTGAAAATTAAGAAAAAAAAGTAATAATGGAGACTTTATCTGTTATACTTTACAAAATAAAATTGCAACTTAGAAATTCCAGGACTAATATAAAACCTTTATTTGCAAAACCAGGATCTCTTGTTATAAAGGAGAGAGACTTCATTTTCTGGGGTATCTGTCAGAGCGACCTTGATCCATATGACCAATGTTAACATCAGCTGTTATAAGACCAATTGATATCAGTGGCCTCATGCATGTAGAAGGACTCATCATTGTTGTGATAGAGTTTCCAAAGGATGGAAAAACAAGACAAAACAAGAAACACTGGCACATCATAATAGGATACGAATCGTAAAATATAGAAGGTTTTGGCAAATTTCAAGCCACAGATACTCCCATCTCCTACACACTTCAGTGTATTTTATTACATTAAAATTTTTTTTAGTGTTAAATATTTTTGAAAGACAGAGCACGTGCAGTTGAATGGCAGAGAGAGACGGAGAGAGAGAGAGAGAGAGAAAGGGAGAAACAGTATCAAATATAGGCACCAGGCTATGAGCTGTCAGCACAGACCCTGACACAGGGCTCAAACCCATGAACCACAAGATTTCATGAACTTAAGTTAGATGCTTAAGCAACTGAGTCACCCAGGCATCCCTTCAAGTCATTTTAAATAGCAAGTCTTTGAAACAATCTAGATAGCAAGACCGTTTTTTAGAACACTTTCCTATTCCGGGCCAAATATCCATCGGATTTGTTTGTTCATGTTCTTTCTGGTTTTAAGTGTATTTAATTTGAACAAGAGGGAGTGAACAGGAGAGGGGACAAAGAGAAGATGAAAGTAGGCCAAGCAAGCTCTGCTCACAGTGAGCAGCCTGACACAGGGCATGAACTCAAAACCGTGACATCATGACCTGACCTGATATCAAGAGTCCAGCGCTTAACTGACTGAGCCACCCGTGAGCCCCTACGTGTTCATGTTCTTAATCTAGTTTACAGAGACTCATGCCACACACATACATGACCTAAATACTGTATAATATCATCTGTCCCTGGGGTCTGGAAACACGACCCATCTCCCAAGAGAATCTAGGGTATCAACACCCCCAGATTGAATTGTCCCAGAGGGAATATTTTCACTAGTTGCAGTCATGAATTCATGGCAGGAATTCTTGATGCTGTATAGAAAGCCTGGTGGCAGAGAATGGAGAGATGGTCCAGGGATGGAACTAAGGAATGTCGTAAAGAGCTGAATGTGATTGTCATGAAAGGGATAAACACTAGACCAAAACAACATTGCTAGGCAGTGTTTATTGTAAGAAAATTGTAAGAAAATGTTTGCAAGGTGTAAATGCACAGCACTACAGGGGGAAATGAGGACATAGGTCCTGAGCTAAGTCAAGACCAAATTTACCTGGGAAGCAGCCATTTCTTCCTCCCCCTTCTGCTCTCTAGTTGTTTCTAAGGTGATAGTAGGTGGAAATATCACACCCGTAGGCCTTGAAGCCCTTAGAACAGCCTCTTCATCTGCTCTCATCACCTCCGAGGCAGAAAAATCCTGAAATGCAGGAAAGGTCACTCTCTCAAGAATTTTGTCATAGATAAGATTGAGCAAAATGGAGCTCCTTCATGCACACTTACATGTGAGTTTCTCCTTCCCTGTTTCAGAGGTCCTTCCCTCCCACGGACAGCCACACATCCTGCCACAGCTCAGGGAACGTGGGATGCACTCACATGCCCCTTCCAAATCAAGACAAAACAGACTGTGATCGTCTCTCCTACTGAACATCAGATGCAACACTCCCAAATATTTCTGGGAATCCTCGTGCTTCACCCTGGCCTCACCTGAGAATCACTTGGAGCTCATAGTTAAAAGACACCAATGCTCTCACCCCGACCAATAGACAGATTGAAACTGAGCACAGGTGATGATGATTCTTAAAACTCACCATGGGAACTTGATTGTAAACCCAGGCTGATCAGCAGTTTTGTGCTCTCAAGTTTTCATGTGCATACAAACCATTTGGTGTCCAGGTCCCATAGAAGAAATGGTGATTCTGCAGGTTGGGAATGGGGTCTGTGAGTGGGCATCTTTCACCAGTTCCTTGCTGGTGCTGATACTGCTTCCTGAGACCCGTGTTTAGTGACTTTACACTAGAGAAGGCAGGCACAGCACACCTGAGCTCCGCACAGCCACCATCTGACTCAGCACAAACAACTCCTGCTGAGTTTCCAGGGAAGAATTTACCACTTACTTTCCTCTGTGTGAGTTTACTGTTGGTTCCCACCAAAGACCCACCATCACCATCCTGTAGGACCACATGCTTTCACAGCACTTAAAGTTGACTGAAAGAAGGCACCTGAATGCACTAATGTCTGAAATAGTCTCTATTTGGAAAACAACATGCATAAATCAATTACTACAATGTAGATGGAGTACTAATTTCCAGTTTACAAGGAACTTATGGTGCACCCTGTAGGGATGTTCACATATATGACATGACTTAATTCCCATAATATCCTGTGAATTGACCACTAGGTCTCCTACAAGAACCATGAAGATATAAATACTGGGCCTGATGCATTTGTCATCTTCTATTTACCTATCGGTTGAAAAAGAATATTTGTGTAGTATAGAAGTGAAATATTTATGGATTGAAAAATATAGACAGGAAGGTTAGTTTGAAGTTCTGGGAGTTCACTGTTGTGTTTGGCTTTTTAACAGGATAAAAAAATGTTTGGAGTTCATAAGTAAATGCCAGTTTCCTACTCTTGGTACATTCTGATCAGCAATGTATGATCAGTTTAATTCCTTCACATTGTAGTTACCACTTTTGTTTTTTTCCTCAAGTTTAGTCATTGAGAAACAAGAAGTGTTATTGCCCTGGAGTTTCCCGAACTTCTTGGAGAAATATGTATGCAACAAGTCATATATAGATCATCTTTTATGATATAGAAATAAACATCATAGAATATATTATGTTTCATAAATAATAATACCATATGTAGTAGATAATACATTTACGTAATCATTTAAATATAGATATCTCTACCTATGTGGAGATCATCTCTTCATCTGTATATATCTACAAAATTCAACGTTAAAGGAAGAAGGACATCCTATTCTTTGGTTCACTGCAGGTGACCCTGGAGGATCTTATTGTAAGAGGAATGAGCCACACAAAATGGCAAACACTGTATTATTTGTCTTACACCTGGAATCTAATAACATTGTACTCCTATAACAGAGTAAAATTATGATTGCCAGGAGCTGATTGAGGGCACAGTGAGAGATGATGGTCAAATGGTACAAAATTTCTGATATGCATGAAACTCTGGAGATCTAAGGAGAAGATGGAGATACATACACATAATTACATGTGTGTTATACTTGAAATTTGCTAGGAGAGTATGTCTTTGATGTTCTCAACAAAATAGAAAATCAAAACTCCTGGGGAGCCTGGGTGGCTCAGTTGGTTAAGCGTCTGGTCATGATCTCATGGTTTCAGGATTTGAGCCCCACATTTGGCTCTGTGCTGACAGCTCAGAACCTGGAGTCTGCTCCAGATTCTCCCTCTCTCTCTCTGATCCTCCCCTGCTTACACTCTGTCTCTCTGTAAAATAAATAGACATTAAAATTAAAAAAAACAAAACAACCTCTTCCTAATTTTGTGAAGTGATGGACATGTTAACTAGTTAGTTTTTTTATATCATGTCATAATATCTCATATATTTATATTTTCTTACTTCGGCAACTCCTGAATGTGCACCAATGGAAAACAGGATTCTGGTTGAAGGCTCATGATAAACAGGATTGAATAGGAAATGTAGTCATGAAAGCACTAAAGTATATAATCAGTCCTCTGCCCCCTTATAACTTCTTTGGGTTTTTGGAATTAAGGGCACCAGTCCTGGGAGAGGAATGGAACAATCACTCAGAATCTCAGCTTCCCTAATCTGTCCTTGGAAAGGAGATCCCAGAGCCAGTCCAGACCTGGACACAGTCTCAGAAGGGGGTAGATATGATTTGGGCAACGGAGGGTACTGGCTGCAAGCTCAGATGTCCCTGCCTCTGGGGTACTTCCCGTTCTGTAAGTCCTAGCCTTTCCAGAGTAATTTAACACTGACAGTTCATATTACATTCATCTATTTCATAAAATAAAAAAGAAAACAACTTAACATACACAAAATTTTCTGGGACAATTATGTCAGAAAACTTGAATTCTTAAAAAGAATGTAAAATAAAACCTACTACTACTGCTAAGCAAAACTCTTTTAGAAAAATGAACAAGTCTTTAGTTCAAGGACATCCCACCAGAAGTGACACGAGATTTCACACCACAACACAGAAAGGACACTGGCCCAACTGCAGCCACATCCCGTGTATACCACCTCTCCCTCTCATTCTATCCACCATCCTGAATTGAACAATGTATCCATTTTCTCTATTCTAAAACTTTCCACGTGCTAGGAATCATGATCCTTCATCTGTTTTTCTAATGACCAGATGCCATGCAAACAATCAGTTTCTATCTGTTTGCATCTCTGTACATGCTCAGTGTCTTAAAATAGAAGAAGGAAATTGGAATGAGTCCCACCTGGGCACCATGAAGGAGATTCTTTCTATGGAGGGAGGAGAGGACACTGTGTGACTCAGTCCTCTTTCTCTGAGATGGAAGCAGATTCCAATTCTGGTGCCAATCAAACCCTAGTCTACATACAATATCCCCAATGAGTCCTTGTTGCTGCAGAGGGTCCCTGTTGAGACTGACCTGATGGCTCCATAGGGATCTAGGTACCAGAAACCTTAGGCTGAGTCTGGGCCATCAGGTACAGCAGAGACCTGATCAGTATCCCTGATGAAGGTGTGATGTTTCCTGTCCGTGAACAGGGCATTCAGGTGTAAAAAGCCTCTACCTCATTTAACACGGAAAACAGGTTGTTTCATGAGTCTAGATATTTTGTGGGTTTTAACCTTGCCTTGAAACTCCCCTGCTGGGGTTTCCTTAAGGCAGGACCTACTGTGGCAGGTTTCATTGCCTATGCTTGATGCCACTTAGAGATTCTGCACCGACCATCAGGAGCGTGGGTGTCTTGAAGGATGATCAACGTGTTAGGCACCACTGGGAAACTGTCTTCAAAACCCCCATGCCCAAGTAAATGTTAAGCAAATAAAATACCTTGTATTGAAAGATGCACATTCATAGACAGGGGGGCTTAGTCAGTTAAGTGTCTCTGTCTTGGTACTGGGTTCCTCATTAAAAAAAAAAAAAAGACCTAGTGGAGTGCCTCAGTGGGTGAGTCTGTTAAGCATCCCACCGGCTCAGTCATGATCTCACAGTTCGTGAGTTTGAGCCCCACATCAGGCTTTCTGCTGTGACTGTGGAGCCTCCTTCGGATCTTCTGTCTCTCTGTCTCTGCTCTTTGTCTGCTCTCATGCTCTCTCTGTGGGTCTCTGTGTCCAAAGTAATTACATTAAAAAAAGTTATTTAAAAAGGTTAAAAAGGGAGAGGGCACTTGCTTCAAAGAGAAAAGCAAGGTTACTTAGTTTAATATCAACACATGCTATGTTTACATGCATTTTGTAATTTTCTTCGTTTTGATTTTGTTCAACATTATACTGTTAAGTGTTTTCAATTTCAGTCACTAGGACAACTTACATTAAGACCACTTCATAGTTTACTGTGAAACCACCCTATATTTTCAGGAATGGCAAAAAACACACACAGAAAAACAAAAGAGAACTAAAAAACAAAAAGCAGGGTAACACCAAATTTCAGTGAAAATATTGAACACTTAGTAGAGAATTATCCTATACTGCCGATGGGTGTTTACAACAGTACATTCTAAGGGCGCCTGGGTGGCTCCATCAGTTGGGCATCCGACTTTGCCTCAGTGCATGATCTCACAGTTCAGGAGTTGGAGTCCCATGTCAGGTTCTCTGCTGACAGCTCAGAAGCTGGAGCCTGCTTCAGAATCTGTCTCCCTCTCTCTCTCCCTGTCCCCCAGTGCTCATGCCCCCTCTCTCTCTCTCTCTCCCTCACAGAAATAAACATTAAATAAAATTTTTAAAAACGGCATTCTAGTTGGAAAACTATTTGGCAGTAATTTACGAAAATAAACTTTTCTACGGAAGGACAGCAGCTTGTCACCTCAAATTATATCTCTTTGCCCTAAAGATCTTAAAGAGACAAAGGAAAGGCTCTGAAACCCAGAGAACTTTCCTTTGAAGAGACATTTGCATGTGTAAGGGAAAGTTCCATTTGGAAGGGTGTCCTCCTTCCTGTAGCAGCATGAGAGAGAATGTGTACATCTCCAGAAACTCTGATCAGTGGAAAGATATGGATTTTAATCTGGACAACAACCCTAGCTAGGTTACTGTGCTTTGCCTGGTCCCCTCCCCAAATGGTTCCCAATAGGATCACAAGTGGAGTTACAAGAAATCATTGCTACTGCCCTCCCCCCTCACATTCCCTCAGTTGGGTGGGTGGAAACTACAGTGTTGGTTGAGTGAAGTGCTCCAGGGGATGTGGGTGCAGGCTTTTTACCTCAACACTTGGGATTCCTGGTCTCCCTGCTTCAAAGAATGAAGAGGTGGACACAAAATGAGCAACAGGCAAAATTGTTTAGAGTGTAAGAGGGGGAAGGTTGTAGGAATGCTCTCTGTACAGACAGGGGCATTGGAGGGTGAAACCCCGAGACAACAGCCAAGGATCTTTGTTTTATGAGATTTGGGTCTCTCCCACCCTCCCTTCTGCCTTGTTCCTTCTCAGGTCTCACACTTATTGGCTGAATAACTCTAGGTGCTGGGTTTTTTATTCCTCAGTGTCTATGTCCATTGGATGAAGGGTGCTCTAAGGCCATACAGTTCCTTGTGGGTCTTATGTGTTATGATCTACTACTAGTCTTTAGTTTGGTTTTGAGTCAAATTCCTGAGGGGAACCTGAGGGGGAGTAGGTGGTGTCTGTTACATTCTTAAGAGGAACTTGACACCTGAGGGGGTTTGGATGCTATCAGACACTCCCAGCATTGTTCCACAATGTGCTTTTTCCCCACCCAGAGACCTCAGGTCCTAATCTTTCCCTTTTTGCCTAGTGAATCCTATCTTTTTCTATCATTTCTACATGTGGCCCAGCTTTAGGCAGGAAGGCCAACCATTAATTTGTGAGAGTTGAAGGGTGCCAGATGGCTCAGTTGTTTAACCCTCTGACTTTGGCTCAGGCCATCATCCTAGGCTGTGTGGGTTTGAGTCCTGTGTCAGGCTCTGCGCTGACAGCTCACAGAGACTGGAGCCCGCTTCAGAATCTCTGACTCCCTCTCTCTCTGCCCCTTCCCTGCTCATGTTATTTCTCTGTTCCTAAATATAAAGAAACATTTAAAAAAATGTTAAAAAAGTTATGAGACTAGAGGCAGGCTTTTCCTCAATGAGAGGGAACAGAGTCTCCTGTACAGGTGTTGGGGAGGGTCAGGACTGCATAGCACACTTTTTGTGTGCTTAAGCAGAATTTGTGTGCATCTGGGGGATGGGAGGCCCCCTGAAAGCAGTGAAGGGAAACTCAGATTAGTCCCGCGGTTGGACCTCACAGTTTGTGAATAGCTCCTGACACAAAGGACTGGGAGGTTGGGCCTTTTCTGCATATCAAAGTCCTGCCTGCAGGCAGGCAAGCAGTTTACTGCTGAAGAGGCTGTGGTAGCAGCTTTAGAGAAATTTTCTCCTACTTGAGCTGAGATTTCTCCACCAAGAACTTCTGAGAAAGAAGTCTAGAGAAGGAGGGGAAAGAAGAAATGGCTACTTCTCAGGTAAGCCTCGTGGCACAGGCTTGAGGTCCTGTTGTCTTTTCCTGGGGAAATTCCATGCATGTAGAAATTGCAGGGCACTTGGCTGTCTCAGCCAGTTGGGCATCAGACCCTTGATGTGGGTTCAGCCTTGATTCCAGGAATCTGTGATGCAGCCTTGAGTCGGGGTTCCTGCTAAGTTTGGAGCCTAATTACGATTTCTTTCTCTTCCTCTGTCATACTCTTCTGTTTGCATTAATCTCTCTCACTCTCCGTCTCTCTCCCTCTCTCTCTCTCTCTCTCTCTCTCCCTTTATCCCTCTCTCTCTTAAAGTGTGCTAGGTTTCCCTCACTAAGGAAAGAAAGAAAAAAAAATCAACCTCAAGAGAACCTGGCTATAGGAGTACCTGACAGCAACACTCTTGAGCTTATAATATGAGACTACTTAATCAGACTGCATTTTTTGTTAACATATATAGACAAAGAAGTAAAAAGTATATTTAAAAAACTATGCCATGTGCCTCTCAGGGCTCAGTTCTTTCTATATGAACCCAACTGAGTGGTGACTCCAGGAATAACGTTTCCTGGAAAGAAAAGTCTTTGTGTGAGAATCCTGCCACAACAGGAAAAAAGAAAAAAACAGTCCATGATTTTGTTTTAGTTCTGATGGTTATGCTTTTGTTTTCTCCTAAGTTTTAACCTTCTCAGAAATGATACTCTAGCTTAGGTCTTTAGAACACTCCTCCTCTATATCCGAGTCTTTTCTCCCTTCTCTCCAACCTGGCTTCCAGTAAGCCATCAACAATTGCCACTTTGAATTAAAGTCCTGCAAGGATTGAAAACATTCCCTTTGTGACAGATCCGAGCAGAAGGTATTGAGTCCAAGTTTCCGATTGCTCATGGGGTCTGGTCCTGGGATCGCACTCAAGGAAAAGTATTCCCATTGAGGTCTGATCTCAGTGCTATCTCAGCTCTGGGTAGAGTAGACCTGAAATGGCACAAATAGGTGAGATGGATATGAGGCACAGAATAACCTGGAATGTTCCTGCTCCATAGGATGTGGAAAAGGTACTTTAAAATAATCTAGATATTTCAAGACATGGAAATTATATGTGCCTGAAGTCTGTAGAAACCCACTGTATTGCAAAGTTGTTTATATTCTGATTTACTGCCTGCGGGTCACAAGAACACAGCACTGATCTGGTGACCTGAGGTGTGCCTTAGGCCCTGATATCAGTTTGTTTCCTTACCGCTGATATGACCCTCTTTTCCTTGGCTTTGTGCTCTCTGCCACATTTCTCCCCTGTAATATTCCTATTTTCTTTCATATCAATTGCAATGATTTTAGGCGGATTCCCTGAGCAATTTCCAGACACTATCATGTTTAAATCGGAAGTTTCTCTCTCCCAGTTTCTCGTTTCCTGTAGTTTTGGGTTTTTTTTTTAATGGTTATTTATATTGAGAGAGACAGAGACAGTGGGAGCAGTGGGGTTGCAGAGAGAGCATGAATCCCAAGCAGGCTCCAAAGGTCACCTCAGAGCCTGATTCAGGGCTCCAACTCACGAAACCATGAGACCTTTCCCTGAGCTGAAATCAAGAGTCAGAGGTTTAACTGACTGAGCTCCCAGGCACCCCTTCAGTGGAGTTTCTGATGAGGAAAACAAAGGCAAAAGAAATGTAGATAAAATTAAATTGTCTTACAACTTGCAACCCTTGAGAATTACTTGAGACTGGCAAAGGAAGAAATTTCCTCAAGGAATTTACAACTGCTTTTATGTTAATGCTTTTCTAGAGGCAAAAAGCAAGCTTGGCTTGACAATAGCCAGAATTCCAGGATCCAGTGAGTCTTCCTTAACCCATGAAAATCCCTTTAGATTTTGTATTTCTACTCACACAACATAAAGTATATAGTCAATGTCTCCTTACAATTCCTTTGCAGCTCATTCTGTCCACAGATCCTGTCCTTGTGCTTTGATGAAACCAGCCTCGTTCACGATAAAGGCCTTGAGAATACTTTCTGAAGCATTTGTTTCTTCCTGGCCCCCCTGTCATCAGTTTCCGTGGGGCAATTAAGGATCTCACTTCTGTCTAGTAGATGTAATGACCTCTGGGAGTCGAGCTCTAAATCTGTCAGATCTTCATCTCATAGGTTTTGATTGCACTGCAGAGTCATGACACAGACACACTCTTCTCTTTACTTCTTTGTGTTTTCAGAAAGAGAATTACATAATTAACATGTTTGGGTGTCTTAAAATCCGAAGTACCGTAGAGCAAAACTGATGATGGAAACATAAGCTCTAAATGAGGGGCCCCAGGGTGGTTCAGTCGGTTGTCTCCACTCTTGATTTCGGTGTAGATCATGATCTCGAGGTTTATGAGATAGAGCCCATGTCAGGCTGCATGCTGATCTCAGGAGCGATCTTAGAATTCTCTCCCTCTCCCTCTCTCTCTATGTCTCTGTCCGTCCCCTGCACCCACACTCATTCTTTCTCAAAGTAAATAAACATTAAAAAAAAAAAAAGGGTTTCAAGGTGCCTAGGTGGCTCAATTTGTTAAGTATCTGACTCAGTCCCGGTCACCACCTCAGGGTCCATGAGTTCCAGTCCTGAATCTCTCGCTCTGTCTGCCCCTCGTGGGATTCTCTCTCAATCTCTCTCTCTCCACCCTCCATCACTTGTACTCTCTCTACAACAAAAATAAATAATTTAAAAATAAAAAACACAATAAAATTGAGAAAAAATGTCCAAGAAATATGTTCTGGGATCATTAAGTACTATGGTCAAGATACTATTCTTGACATACTGTATGGCACAAGAGAGGTAATTTAATGAAGTAGTAGGGACAGGAGACGTGAGCAGAAAGAACTGTACTTTGGCTGCATGAAGCTCATATGGTCACGGGGGACAGTAGGTGCACAGAGTATTCAATGCCAAATGTTTCTCTAAAGTTCTACTTGTAAAACCACTTCTGCAAGATTTCTCTGGGGCTTCTTTTTCAGTTCAGTATAGTTTCTTTCTTTTTTTTTTTAAACATTTATTATTTTCGAGATACATAGAGACAGAAGGTGAGCAGGGGAAGGGCAGAGAGAGAGAAGGAGGTACAGAATCTGAAGCAGGCTCCAGGCTCTGAGCTTTCAGCACAGAACCCGATGCGGGGCTCGAACCCACAGACTGTGAGATCATGACCTGAGCTGAATTCGGCCGCTTAACCAGCTGAGCCAACCAGGCGCCCCTCTTTCAGTCAGTGTAAACAGTTGGTGAGACAAACCAGCAGTCAAAAAGCCCTTTGAAAAAGGGTACCCAGGGCTCCTGGGTGGCTCACTAACAGCCTGGAGACTGCCAGAGAGTCTTTCTGTCCCTGTGTCTGCCTCTCCCTTTTTTACACCATGCTTGCCCATGCTCTCTCTCACGATACAAATAAGCATAGAAAAAAATGTAGGAAGCAGTCTTTATTTGATGCTTACCCAAACTATGCAGGCCTAAGCCTCCTGTGGTGAAGGTGAACATTTTTCTGTTTGTATCCCTCATCATAGTAGACTCAGATTTACAACTGTTATTTTATATAGTTCTATGTGTTTGTGTGGGATAGTGAGTAAAAGACCTAAGCATCATTATTTACAGCTAGATTTATGAGTTACATGTTATCGAAATATTTTTTCTTCAATTGTTTTTTTTGTTTGTTTGTTTGTTTATATTTGAGAGAGACAGTTAGGGGGAGTGAAAGAGAAGAGAAAGAGAATCCCAAACAGGCTCCACCCTGTCACTACAAAGTCTGAGGTGGGGCACAAACTCAGGAATCTTGAGCTCATGACATGAGCTAAAAGCAAGAGTTGGACTCTTAATCGACTAAGCCACCCAGGCAGTGCTCATTAAAACTCTTTTTTAGTCACCCTGATAATTTTCTACTGTATCACTTTTAATGTTATATAACTACTTTCAAAATGTATGGATGTGGACATGGGATGTATAAAGGTAGATCGAATTTGTGTGCTTATCTTTTCCCCATCATTCTTAGGTTTGACACCTGCTATGAACATTTATTTAGGGGCCCTTCTGTATATTGACCTGTGTTTCATTTTAGGTCAACTCTAGGTCGGTTAACCTGGGCTAAATACCGGATCCATACCATGTACCGGATGCCTCACAAAAGATTCACTAAAAATATAAAAACAATGTGTTCCTTCTCTTCGATTATTATTTATTTTCCATGAATTTAGAAGAATTTATATTAGATGCTCTCTACTCACCAGGAAATGCTTGGAAAGCCTTGTAACCTTTCTTGCTATTCTAGTAGAACCTGAAATAGCCAAAAATCCATAGAGTTCCAAGTCCTCCAAGAGATTTTGTCTTTGAGTTCTACTTCTTTCTTATTGAAGTCTGTATCCCTTGGCCCATAGACTTACTGCCTTGTTAGGAATGCAGATGCAGACTCCTTCCCCATCCTAGAACTCCTGAACAGAATCTGTATTTTAACACCATCTCCCAGTGCACTGTTGTGAATTCTAATTCATATTAGAGTGTGCTAAGTATATTTATAACTCATCAAAACGTTTCACTGAAAAATAGACACCACATGGCTCAGTCAGGTAAGCATCCCACTGCAACTCAGGTCATGATCTCAAGGTTTGTGAGTTCCAGCCTTGCGTTGGGTTTTGTGCTGATGGCTCAGAGTTCAGTCCACTCTGGATTCTGTCTTTCCCTCTCTGTCTGTTTCTCTCTGCTCATGCTGTTCTCCTTCCTTCAAAAATAAATAAAGGATCACTAAAGAATTCAAGAAAATAGACCCCATGTGTACTGTATAATGTAAATATTTCATTCAAAAATGTGTATGCATGTGTTGATGTCATCATTTTACAAATTCTCTTGAATAAACGCAATATTCATAACAGTTTAGACATCAAAGTTAAAGACTATATAATAGCGTAATACTCTGTTACAAATTCTCTTACTCTAGAAAGTAAGAAACACTTCTAAGCCGGAACCAGTTCTCCTATATAACTGAACTAACAGGACTGTCATCCGTGGTGAGTCAGAAAAAACTATACCAGTTGGGAATGACAGACAAAGGAAAGTTGATTTACAGGAAATAAGGAGATCACAGGGAACAACTTCCAAAGCAGGAGACTCAGGAGAAGGGTGATTGTTACCTTTTTTTTTTTTAGTTTATTTTGAGAGACAGAGGAGGCAGAGGAGGGGCAGAGTGAGAGGAAGAGGGAGAATTTCAGGGAAGTTCTGTCTTAAATTCACAAAATGTGAGATCTTGACATGAACTGAAACCCAGAGTCAGACAATTAACCTACTGAGCCACCAAGCACCCCAGAAGGATGTGCTGATATTTAGGGTTAGGGTGGATATTTAGAAAGGGGAGGCTGGGGATAAGGTTGCCCATGAGTCTCAACAATCAGTTCTATACATTCCTTGTATGTTACATAGTAAATGACATCTGAGCTCCTCCTTGGGTGAGATTTTAGTATTCTAATGAGGTAAAAGGGAGCTCCAGGGTGACTCAGTCCTTTCAGCTTTCGACTCAGTTTTAAGCTCAAATCATGATCTCACAGTCTTGAGGTCAAGCCCCAAGTCCAGCTCCATGCTGAGCATGGATCCTGGCTGGAATTCTCTCAGCTCCACCCATGCTGTGCTCTCTCTTTCAGGAAATAAACACTTCAACCTCTACATAAAGAGTTAATGGTAAATATCCTCCGTTCACTTTACTCTAATTCATCTGCATAGATGTGAGTCACGGGTTATGCTCCAATTGAACCAGTTCATGCTCTCCCTCAAGGCAGTCATCACCTTTTCTTGGATACTTTCTGTTTCCACCACAGGACACTATTCCCATGAGATGTTTTGCCTGAAAGAAAAGGAAGGTGTAAATAAGAGGTTAAGTAAAATGAGGGACTAAGGTCAGCGCAAGCAGGTAGGCTGTGAAGGTCAGGTCATGGGGTCCAGATTCTGACATTAACTTCCTCTTGTATCTTAGGTACCATTATGACCCTTTCCTGTGACCAGTTGGTAACTGTGTTATTTGTTGCAGGCACTGGTGACGTTTAGGGATGTGGCCATAGAATTCTCTCCGGAAGAGTGGAGA